>JAQZBX010050136.1:0-19740 GCA_029593785.1 Cabassous unicinctus | reverse complement strand
AGAAATTACAGGGATTCCCATGTTCCCCACCGCCCACACCTCCAACAACATCCCACACCACCATTCCTCATCCGTGTGGTACAACACCCGCAATGGATATACACATCCTGGGGCCTTGCCACCGAGCATAGACCACAGTTCACATCACAGACCACACTCTCTCCCACCCAGTTCTGCATGGTATATTCTGATGGAAAATTGCCTACATCCATCACCGCTACCCCTCTCAGGACAACCCCCAAAGTCCCAAAAAAGCCCCTGTATTTCAACTGCCCCTCCTCTCACTGCCCCAAAAATGTCCAGTGGCGGGGATGGATTCTTAAAGGAGATAAGAGGAGGACTGAGAGGGACTACTGATATTTAATGTATGTAGAAGTTTTAATTAGCTTTACTGTAAATGTGTGGAAATGTACAGAGTTGATGGTAACACATCATAGTGAATATCAGCTGGTTTATAAATGGGGTTGTGGCTGAAAAGTGTAGTCTAGGGATGTAAATACCAATAGAAAGAAAGCTATAGAATAATCTAGGAAATAAATAGCACAGTAAACCCAGAGGTGGATGAGAATTGTGGTTGATGGTACAGATGCAAGAGTGTCCTTTGTGAGCTAGAGCAGATGTACATCACTATTGCAGGGAGGTGGGAATGTGGAGAAGCATGGGGAAAATACAACTGGTGTGACCTATGGGCTGTGGTTAACAGTAATAATGTAATATTCTTGCATCTATGCTAAAGATATGCTGTGTAGATAATGGGGGAGTATGGAAAATGTGTGCCAAATATGCACTGTGGACCTGGTAATAATCAGATGATATTATCTCATAATCTGTAACAAATGTTCTAACACAGTGTGGTGTGATGATAGAGGGGTATTGTTTGGGAATTCTGCACATGTGCATGATTGTTTTGTAAGTTTACAACTTCTTTCATAAAAATATATTTTTAAAAATATAGTAGGGTGGGTTGGGGTAAAAATACACCAAATGTAAGATAAGAACTCTAATTAATGGTAAGATTTTGACAATATTCTGTCATAATTTGTAACAAATGTCTCAGAACAATGTAAGGTGTTGGTGGAGGGTTGATGTATAGGACCCATGTATGATGTCATGAATGTTTGCTTTGTAAGTTAGCAACTCTTACTATACAATAATTGTTTATGTATGTTGATATATAAATGATATTAAAAATAGTAATAATAGGGTGGTTTGGGGAACATACTTTGGTTAGTAATAATATTTTAAGGATGCTCTTTAACCATTAGTGAAAAATGTTTTACAGCAATGTAAGATATGATGTTATGTATGTTTGTTTTATAAGCTCACAACTATTGTTATACACTTATTATTTATGTATGTTCATGTATTAGTAATATACTTCAATAAATTTTAAAAATTTTAAAAATCTAATTATTTTCTTTTGTGACATTTTTCAAACTATGAAACCTTACTGATATTACAAATTTTGAGGAAATCTGCAAAAACAAAATACAGAATCAAAAACAAGGATAAGCAAACAAATACTTGGATATGAAATCAACTAGAAGTACAGGAACATATGGAATAAAAGTCTTTATAATATATTATTAAAATAAATTACATTTTAATAAGTTATGGAGAAAAGGAATAAAAAAGAATAATAAAAATGATCTAAAGTCATTATTAGAAGAGTGTTATAACAGAAAATTGCAGATAGGAAATAGGAGGCACTTGGGTATTTTAATTAATAATGAAAATTTGAGTAAAAAATTTAGAAGATTAAGTTGAAATAAGTTTAGTGACTATAGAGCAAAAATAGAATTTTTATAAAAGAAAAGAAACAATAATAATATATTCCATTGTATGGTGTACCACATTTGTTTGTCTATTCACAGTGGTGAAAGAAATCTTGGTTGTTTCCAGGTTTGGTGATAATGAATGAAACTAGAATGATCATTCATGTGTAATTTTTTTTTTGTTGTCATTTATTTTCAAATCAGTTGGGTAAATGTATAGGAGCATATTTTCTGTTTTCTTTGTGAAGGCTAAGTTTAGCATGTAAGAAACAGTTAAACTGTGTTCCAAAATGACTGTACCACTTTGCATTTCCCCCAGCAGTGGTGTTGGTGTGTTGTTCTCGCCTCACCAGCAGAAGGGGTTATCAGTTTTGTTTTGTTTTTATTTTTATCTTTCTAAGACATGTGTAGTGGTGCCTCATTGTTGTTTTAAGTAGCAATTCCCATACAAATTACATTGAGCCTCTTTTCATATTCCTTTTTTAAAAAATATACCAGGACTTTATATATAAAACTGTTAAATTTGCAAAAATTAGAGTGGAATCTTCTTTAAATTTATCTTTTCTTCAACATTTGAAATGTTTTTCATCTTTGATAAAGTTTCCTTGGATTTTTCAAAGTCATCTTGTTGAAAATTCTGCACCTGTTCTCAGTATTCTTTCTGTTTAGCTGGAACTTAGCAGGTAACTGTGGGAGAGGAAGTTTAGGAATTAATCCTAGTGAAGTGTTAGAGGGAACCTCCTGAATTCCACTTTGGACATGTGGAGCTGTAATATATAAATTCCACGAAGGCCTGGGTCATGTCTTTCTTGTCCATGGCTTTATTCTCAGTGCCAAACCTGTGCCTTTAACACTTTGGGCACACAATGGATTAAATCACTTTTTGCCAGTTTCACTTTGAGTTTCTGCATGTTTTTCATTGATTTCCATTATTTCCATGAGAAACTCCCTCTCCATTTCATAATATGTACCTTCACAAATCTATATTCCATGGAGTTTAGCTTGCAAGTTACAGTCCCTTGCTCAGGGACCTAGAGGAGACTTATAGGCATCACTTACCCTTCTTAGGGTTGACTGCTTCTCTGAGAAGCTCATTTCAGTCTGGGACACCTGGCTGGAGAAATCTGCATAGACAAGATGCTATGTAGTTGGCGTCTCTGGTGGAGCTTCATGGTGTCAGCTCTGAAGGAACAGCTGCTGACAAGTCCAGGTCTACTCAGATGTCACCACCTCTCCATATTGCTCAGCTGTGAGAGGAAAAGGCAGGAAATAGTCATTTCTCAACCCTTCCCCTCTAATTCCCTTTTAATATTACATTTTGATCTCTGTCTAATTTCTTTGAAGGGGAATCTGGGCAGTTCTTTTGTCCAATTTTAACTGGATTGTTTGTGGTGTTACACTTGTGTTGTAAGAGTTCTTTGTACATTTTGTATAAAAGCCCTTTCTCATATATTAGTATTTTGCAAGAATTTCCTTTCAGTATATGGCTTGAAACTTCATTTCCTTTACAGTTTCTTTAGTAGAGAAGATGTATTTAATTTCAATAAAATACATGTAATAATTTCTTCATAAAATTTTCCTGTGGTATTGTATCTAAAATCTTTGCCAACCCCATGGATTCCTAAACTTTCTTCCATGTTTTCTTGTAAAATTTTTATAGTTCTGTGCTTTATATTTAGGTCTATGTGTCATTTTGTATTAATTTCTGTGAAAAGTATATGTCTAGGTTACTTATTTATTGTTTTATTTATTTATTTTCACTTGATTACAGCAGTATTTATTGAAAAGACTGTCTTCTCTCCTTTAAATTGTTTCAGCAACTTTGTAAAATATTAGTTGACTGCAAGCAAGAGTTATACCCACCTGCCCCATGGGATTTAAACCCCTTCTCAATCAGAATCAGAGAGGGTATCAGAATTAAAAAATCCTCAATATTGAGGAATGAACAAATACAAGGGGGGAATGAAACTATGGGCTAAAGTAGACTTATTATTCTAGCAACAGAAGAACTTATATCATTGCTATAAAGGTAGCAGCCACCAGAGGTTCTGAGGGGAAGGAGAGGGAAGAATAGTTGTAACAGGGGCATTTTTGGGACATTGGAATTGTCCTGAATGACATCTTAATGATGGATACAGGCCATTAAACATTTTGTCAAAAACTATAAAATTGTGCAGTGCAAATTGTAAACTATAATGTAAACTATAGACATAGTTAGTAGCAATGCTTCACTATGTGTTCATCATTTTTAACAAATGTACCACACTAATGAAAAATGATGTTAATGGGAAAAATTGAGAGGGGAGGGTGTGGAGTATACGGGAATCCTGTATATTTTTTATATAACATTTATGTAATCTAATGCTTCATTAAAAATCAATTGAATATATTTCTATGGATCAATATCTGGGATTTCTATTCTTCTACATTCATCATTATGCTTATTTTTCACCAATAACAAATTGCCTTGCTTCTTGTAGGTTTTATTAAGAATTGTAATTGGTTGTGTGCTGCACTCCTTCACTACTGTGTTGTTATTCTATGATTTTTGTCTTTCCATATACATTTTAAAATACATTTGTTGGTACTTACAAAATAGCCTGCTGTGATTGTGTCTGAGATTGCATTCACTTTATAGATCAAGTTGAGAAGAACTGACATCTTTGCCTGCCTGAGTCCTCCATTACATGAACACAAAATATCTCTAATTTATTTAGATCTTTGTTTTCTTTATAATTTTATATTTTCCTGTGAATAGATCTTGTACATTTTTTGTTAGATTCATTTCTAAATATTTCATTTTTCTATTGTTAATTGTATTTTTTTCATTTTCACATTACAATTTCACTTTGTTAATATGTAGGAAAGAATTAACTTTTATATATGAACCTTTTCCCCTACAAGATTTCTATATTATTTATTCATCCCAGGAATTCTTTTTCTGATGATTCATAGAGACTTCTACAAAGACAATCATGTCACTCTCAAATAAAATTTTATTTCTTCTTCTCTAAGTTATATTCATTTAAAAAAACTTTTATAATGGCTATAATGAACAAAGATTGTGGTACAGAAGGAGAGTGTGGATTTCCAGGTATAGCAGAGTGAATTTTGGAGTGAAAGTGTAGAGGAAGCAGACTTAAGAGAGGAGGAGGTAGCTAGATAGTTGAAAGTTTGAACTTGGGAACTTGCTGTTAGATGTTCATGGAAAAGCCAAAGTTTGAGGTCCATTATGGCAATCTATGAGGTTGTGAGGAGGGCAGAGTGTTGGAGGTGAAATGGTTTCAAGAGACTCAAAGCCTAGGGTACTAGAGGTATCATGTATATGCATATTGAAACCATCATGGATCATGACAAATCTTATGGGAGCAAGAAATATAGCAGGTGGAGATGGAATCCTCAAGGAAGGCAGGAATCCCAAGAATAGTAGAGAGGCACATGTGGAAAGGGTTATGTTTGGAGTAGTGCTATCATATGAGGATGAAACCTGAAAGAAGAAAGGTAGAAAAGGAAGCGTTGTCTGAAACTGACAATGATGAGCTATTAGACAAATGGTCAGTTTGTATGAGGAATATCAGAAGGAAACAACCCATTTGAAAAGGTTTCAGAGGTGTGTCCCAGGTGGGAATCAGGTTTAAGTTAGTATAGGAAGATAAAGGAATATTCAGAAATGGACTTGAGTTTATATACGTTTTGTCCTATTACTACAGAAATTTCCAGAAGCCACAACGGAAGGAATGCGGTGGGGAAGGCAGGATGGAGTTAGAAGGGACTGTTGTGAGTCCAGGTATATTAGAATCCAGTGGATGAGAGTGTAGACATTGGATTGCTGATCTGCTGTGGTGACTAACAGACAGGTGTAAAGGGCAAGATGACTGTGCCTGGTATTCCCAGAAAGGAAATGATATGCATGGCTGTGAATGTTGGGGAGGGGTAGAAGTTTTAGGTCTTGCCAGGACCTCACAGGTTTCTGGCTCCCCTGGTGGTGGTGGTATGGGCTCAGAGTAGGGAGGTCTGGTAAGCTGAAGCCTTACATTTCCCCAGTCATGCTGCTGATGGCCACTAGGGGCACTCTGACATAAGGAGATGACTGTTCATATTTCTCTTCCAATCAGGAAGTTTCCTGATACTGACAATAAAGAGTTATTCTTCCATCTGGTTAATGTCCAATACTTAAAAGGAAATTCCTCAAACTTTCTGACATATTAATGATATCCTGACCTGGGTCTCACTTTATGGGGAGGCTTAACTTTATGGTTAAGTCTTACTCTCTGATGTATAATTCCTTAAATGAATTGAAGAGAATTTTGAAAGATGCTGACCTATATCCATTCTATTTTTTGAGTAACCTGAATTTAGTAAAACATACTTTTAATGTTATGCAATTTAAGATTTATCATTATTAATTTTAATTTTTCATGTTCCCCTTACCTAATTTTAGTTCTGACTGGAATGATTAGTTTCCAGTGAGGGGCATCCAGGGTTGACCTGGTCAGGTGAATCTAACGAACTGATTTAGACACTTAGAGAGTGGAAATGGCAGACAAAGCAGCTACCATAGTATATCTGCTTTTGCACAACTCTGGGCTGTAAAGTTATCCATAATATCAGGGAAACTTAGTACCTCCTATATGAACAGACTCCTTTATCAAATAAACAAAAACAAGAAAAATATTTATTTGAAGCTCTAAGCTGCATGCTCTGATATTAGCCTGTGCATAGGGACTGGGATGTGGCTTCTGTAAATGGACCTACAGGAGAGAAAGGTGTCCACAAAGAGCAGCAGAGAAGGCTGACTGATGGGATGGGCCATTGAGGCAGGAGAAGAGGAGCAGGGATGATCTGTGTCTTCAGTCAATGTGGATTGGATCTAGTCTAGGAATGACTCAGACTGTTGTGTTACAATTATGGAATCATTGAGGACTTAAAAATAAAAGTAAATATTCTTATCAACTTTTTGCTTAATAAAAAGGGAAAAAATTAACAAGCTTAAAATTAAATTTTATAATGAATATTTACACTCTATATTAAGTTAAATTTCTTGATCATTAAATCATGTCAGGACAAAAGCATTGTGTGGCATTCCCATCACAACATTATGAGGTCATGTTGTAAAACTCCCTATGAAAATGTTGCTATTTGTAAAGTTCATGTTCCTTTAATAATTGTCAAACTTCTTGGCTAAATAGAGAGAGCAGTTTCTTGTCCACTATTACTTTGCCTGTAGGTGGCATATTGCATTTACCAGAGACAGGCATCAGGAATGTGCCAACATTCCTGATGTGATTATGGAGTCTGCACCAATTCTTTGCTCCAGTAAGTTGCATGGGGGTTCCCTTCTCTCTCCTGCATTCCTGAATAGTGCCTGGTGTGAAATGTTTCTTTGAGGCTTGTAAGATGCTCCTGCAGCAGTAGGATCAGCACATCTGTCTTCTATTTGCATTGTGCAGTGGCATCCTCTAGTGATGGGGGAAATGGACTCCATAGCAATTGGCGCCCAGGGCTCACTCTCAGAGCTTTGCTGTACTGGTTGGATGCTGGTACATTGTTATGCAAGAGCAGATATCCTCCATCCATCTGTTCACCACGGTACAGACCATGCATACTATGTACTTTATAAGAAATTCTGTCTAGCCTCTCTCATCTTAATTAGCAAAACTAGTGAAACTTGAAATGATTGTATGGTCCTCTTGGAATGTGTAACCATAATTATGACCATTCAATTCTAACCACAGGATGTGGTCCCTACTGACTGCAAGCCCTCCTCAGAAGAGGGTCACACACTGGTAGACACTGGAATAACACTGAGGTATAGGGTACACAGGTCAACAGTGGGTACCAGATACCACTAAACTCAGGGATACATAGTCAAATTGTTATGTTTTGTCACAGAACATCTGATGTGACCCAGATGGCAGCCCTCCAAACACCACAGGGCACCTCTACATGCAAACCTTCATTGTGTCCTTTATATAAATGTTTAATTTGCAATCATACCCCAGGAGTTCATAGACTAATTATTTTATGGGCAATTCACAAAATTTTTAAAAATCACATTTGCAATAAAATTGTCTATAAATTTGATTTCATTTACAACTTAATCAATGGAAATTAAACTTCTTTATGTGTGAAGATGAATACTTATTTTTTAGTATCCTAAATTGCTTAATGTAAAATATTATGAAATCTTTTTACATAAACAAATGACATTATTTGCTTATAGTAAGAGCCTGGACAAATTTACAAATCAAGGTATCATCAAGTCAAAGCTTTCTTCCTGAAGACAGGCTGCTGGTGATCTTTGGCTCTTTGCCAAATGGTAAGCCTCATGGTGATGTCTGCTGGTGTCTCCCTTCTCTTCCAGGTTTCATGGATTTCAATTTCTTGTTTTCATGGCTTTCTCTCTCTCTCTCTCTCAATCTCTGTATTCATTCCATTTACAGGGGACTCAGTAATAGGATTAACACCCCTCCTGAATGAGTTGGACCACACCTTAACTGAAGTATGTTCATCAAAATGTTTTACCTACATAGATACACACAAGAATAGCTGAGGTTTAAGAACATGCTTTTCTGTAGTACATACAGTTCCAAACCACCACACTACATCCTCTGGACCCCAAACAGACAGCTTCATTCTATATGCAAAACACACTAATTCAATCACAATATTCCAAAAGCCTTAAATCATTTCAGATATGAAAAAAAGCACAAAGTCTCACCTAAATTGGTTATGGGTATGGTATGTCCTTGGGCACAGTTCCCTTCTGTCTGTGGACCTGGGAAATCCAGAGAATAAGTTCTATGTTTCCAATATTCAAAGGAGGGATAGGCATAGTATTGACACTCCCATTCACATAGGAAGGTGTTAGAAGGAACACAGAAGTCATGGGTCCCAAACATTGCTGAACCTATGCATGTCATATTCCATTGCATTTTGAGATCTGAGAGTCATCTATAAAACAATGTTTAGTCCTCCGGGCCTGAAGAAGCAGCAACCCAGCTCTTCTATGTTCTTGTGCACTGGCTGTGCTCTCCACAAACACTAGGGGGAAGGCGCCACACTCTGAGAACACTGGTGTGATGGTCAGACCCTCTGCAATTTCCTGGGAATAGGCTCAACCTTCTGAGAAAACTAGTGGGGCAGCCAGGCTCTCCACAATCCCCAGGAAATAGTCTCCAATATCTGAGAAGTCTAGGGTGTTAATACTTTTCCTAAACAATGGGGTGGAAGGCTGCCCTTTCCAAACTCTGGGGCAGGCTCACTCTTTTCACACACACATAGGTATCCCACTCTCCTGGTGGAAAAAGATGTCTTCATCAGAACACAGTTTCCATGATTCTGATATTGAAGTAGTTTCCCTTCAATTAATCCCTTCTCTGTCACTTTTATTCCAGGCTGACAGTGGCTCTGTTCATCAGACTTCACAAAATACTTGTCAGAGTTGCATGTAGTACACAGGGGTCCAAACCATCAGACAAAAGAACTTTCCATAGATCCTTCCTGGTAAGTGAATTTCCAAGTTTGCCTTGCACTGAAATGGCTGACTGTATCAATATTTAGTTTAATCTTCACTCACACGGAGCACGGTTCTATGGCAACTCACTTTCTAGAAACTCAGAATTTTCCAAACCATCAATTTCTGATTTCTCTTTGTCCAGGAGTTCAGTTCTGCTCACATTTTACTATACATTGGAAAGAGAAACCAGGTTTCCCTTTCCACACTCAGCTTGGAAATCTCAGCTAAACTTCCAAGTTCATTGCTTTCAAATTCTGCCTTCCACAGACATCAGAACTCAATTTCTCTTTGATCTCTGTCACTTTAAAATAAGGACCACCTTTCTTCCAATATCCAACCATACATACATCATTTTTCCTAAGGCCTCACCCAAAGTACCTTTAGTGTCCATATTTCTACCAACAGTCTCTTCAAAACTTTCTAGGTCTTTTCCATCAAGAAGTACCTCATAGTTATTCCAATCTTGACCTATTATCCAATTCCAAAGCCATTTCCACACTTTGGGGAAGTGCAATAACAGCACTCCACTCTCCTAGTACCAAAATCTGTCTTAGTTTCCTAGGTTGTGTAAAGCAAATACCTTGAAATATTTTGCTTATACAATAGGAACATATTGCTTACTATTAGAATCCAGGAAAATATCTGAATAGTAACATCCTCAAGGCAATGCTTTCTTCCCAAAGACTGGCTACTGGTGACCTTTGACTCCTCTACCACTTTGCAAGACATCTGCTGGTCTCTCCTGTATCTTCCAGGTTTCAATCCTTTTGGCTTATTCCTTCCATGACTTTCACACTCTCTCTTTGTATAAAGGACTGCAGTAATAGGAGTAAGTCCTATCCGGAAAGAGGTGGGTCACACCTTATCTGAAGTAACCTCATCAAAATGTCATACTAACAATGGGTTTACACCCGTATGGATGTATTTGATTTAATTACATATTGTTCTAGTGTACATACCATTTCAAACCACCATGATATTAAAGAATGTCCACTACACTAAACTTCACACATATCCTTATATTCTCACTGATTTCAAGGATCATTTGGGGGGAGCGAGCCCCAGTTTGCCTCCCTGATCACTTCTTATCTTGTTTAGAGGAGCAGTAATAAAGAACTATATTGACATGATGTCCAGGTTCACTGCTCATGGGTGACTCTGCTAGGGGTTCACATTTGTCTGCAACTGACCAATACAACTTCCTCTCCCAGTTGCTAAATCTGTTCCCATAGACATGGACAGATGTTAACTGCTTCCAGAAGTAAGTTCTTCAGATTCTGCTAAGACAGTACCTAGAAATATCCAGAGATCTGTCTACATAGTTTTAGATGGATTAGCATGCTCCAGTTACCTCTATTTTTAAAGTCCTGGTGTTTGTATGTGTGTGTGTGTTTGTGTGTGTTTGTATTTATAGATATAATATTCCTTGCTTACACAATCTAAAATTATCTTGTCTTATGTGGCAACAAATCCATTTCTTGATAGAGAAATTGGCATTAAAGGGAGAAAATGGGGCAGCAGGCATTCACAGAAATAGGCAGTTTTAAGATAGTGGGTCAAGGTGGATGAGCACGAATTACACATCACTGATACACTCCAGGAAATTTTATTTGTATTTGATATTAGCATTTGGGAACTGGATACTGAGTTACTTATTCCAAGGAATCTCCTGAGACCATTAGATAATGTTTGCCTGCATTCTGCATTTAAAGAACAAGTAGAGGCAGTATTCAAGAGAGAATTCACTGATGTTCTTACTCTCGTTTCTCTGGTGGCATATTCAGACAGCACTAAAAGGCCTGTGGCTGCAAGAGAAAACAGTTGCCTTTTCTTACATCATAGAAGCCTCTGCAGCCTGCAGTGACTTCTAAAGTATTTGAGCTTATAGAACTCTTTCATCAGCCCAACTTACATTCCTCCACAAAGTCAGTGCAAACATGATGTTCACCAACCATGATCCTTCTTACTCTCATTGTGTAAGGGATTCTAATCAGAATATTCTCTTGAATTGTGATGATGACCTTTAACAAGGACATTGGAGAGCTGACACTTGGCCCTTTCTGACACTGCCCTTTGCAGACATGAAGCTGCACTCACTGTGTGCTTGCTCATCTCACCTCGTGGTGGCAAGAGGGGGCCTTGCCCTACATGTTTCCTCAGGGTATCATAGGTTCATCCCCAGATGCATCACCAATCAAATATTGTTGCTGATTTTGTTTCTCAGATTCTGTAGCTCCCAGACATGGAGGTGAATGTGCATAGATGCTAAGTTTAGAGATGTACTTTATCTCAAAATATACATAGAAAATTCAACATCTTCCCTTTGTAATCAAAATCAATGCACTTGTATTTTTATTTGTGGCAGTGAAGGAGAATTCCCTAAACTGGATTCTTGAGAATCTTGTAACAGGTATAGGGTAGGAATGGGGGCAGCTGGTTGGAGAGCTCACTTGCATGAGGCTGATTATCCAGAGAAAGGGGCAGCTCTCAGCCTTCAGCCTACAACTGTTTGCATGGAATAACATTTTCCAACTTTTTATATTCAGTCTATTTGTGTCCATGTGTGTAAGGTGAGTCTTCTGTAGACAGCATATAGATGATTGATTTTTCCCCCTATCTGCCAGGCTGTGTTTCTTGATTGGGGAGTTCAATCTTTTAATATTTAATATTATTATTGTAAAGTTTATTTACTTCATCCATTATATATTTTGGCTCTCCATTGACCTATTTTACTATATGCATTTTTACCATTTTTGTTACTCTTACTTAGTATCATTATTTCTATATGCTTTTCCAGGCCTCTCACTCTTGTCTTTTCCTTTCAGGTTGTAGCACTCCTTTTAGGATCTCTTGTAGATCTGGTCTCATGGTTATGTACTATTTTGTTTTTATCTGTGAAGACTTTAAACTCTCCCTCAATTTTGAAGGACAGTTTTGCTAGATAAAGAAATCTTGGCTGGCAGTCTTTATATTACAAAACCTTTAATATATCATACCACTGCCTTCCCACCTCCATGGTTTCTGATGAGAAATCAGTACTTAGTCATTGAGCATACCTTGTGTAGTAGTTTGGCATTGTTTATGAATTCCAATATTAGATGTTGGACTATGTTTGTAAACTAGGCTGTACTTGGGCATGATTAAATTATTATTAGCACTTAGATTGGGCCATGTCAGTAGGATGCTGAGTCCCTGCTCCTTCATGGGCAGGGACTCACAGAGAAACCACACCACAGAGAAAGGGACATTGGAGTTTTGAGCTGGAGCCCAAGAAGTAAGCACACAGAGGAGCAGAGCAGCTGAGCCCAGAGAGAATTGAGCCCTGGGGAGAGAGACAGAGCCATTCACCTGATAGTCTACAGCTGGCCTTTTGGAGAGAGCATAGTAGCTGAGCCCAGAGAGAAACCTAAGAAGCCTGACTCTTAGCAGATGTCAGCAGCCATCTTGCCCCTTAATGTGGCAATAGACTTTGGTGAGGGAATTAACTTATCCTTTATGGCCTGGTACCTGTAAGCTTCTATTCCAAATAAATACCTTTTATAAAATCCAACAGATTTCTGGTATTATGCATGAACACCCCTTTGGCTGACTAATATGCCATGTATGTGATGAATACATAGTAAGAAGATACTATAAACAACTGTATGCCAACAAACTAGAAAATGTAGATGAAAAGGAAAAATTGCTAGAAGCACATGTACAACTTACACTGACACATGATGAAATAGGAGGCCTCAACAAAAAAATCACAAATAATGAGATTGAAATAGTCATCAAAAACCTCCCAAAAAAGTAATACCACACGACTAGGTGGATTCATAGGTCAATTTTACCAATCAATGTAGAATTAATACCAATCTTTCTCAAAGTCTTCAAAAAACTAGAATAGGGGGATGTTACCAAAATTATTCTACTAAGCCAACATCACCCTAATGCCAAAGCCAGATAAAGTTACCATGAGAAAAGAAAGTTAAATACCAATTTCTCTAATGAATATAGATGAAAATCCTCAACATAATAGTTACTAATTGCAACCAACAACACATTAAAAGAATTATACTTCATAACCAAGTGGGATTTATCCCAGATATGCAAGGGTGTTTTAACAAAAGAAAATCTGTGCAATACATCACTTTATTAGATTGAGAAAGAAAAATCACATGATATCTTGATTGGCATGGAAAAGACATTTTACAAAATCAGCATCCTTACTTGATGATGAAACTCTCAGAAAGATAGGAATAGAAGAAAACATTCTCAACTTCATAAAATGCATAGAGTGAAAACTCACAGCTAACATTGTACTCAATTGTAAAAGACTAAAACTTTCCTGCTGATATTAGGAACAAGATAAGTATGCCCACTACAACTACTTTTATTCAATGTGGTGCTAGAAGTTCTACGTGGGCAATGAGGCAAGAGCAAGAAATAAAAGTCTTCCGCATAGGAAAAAAAGATGTAAAACTTTTACAATATGATTATGATATGATCCTATATCTTTAAAAAATCCCACAGAATCTACAACAAAGCTGCTAGAACTAATAGATGAGTTCAGCAAAGTGGCAGGATACAAGATTAATATGCAAAATTCAGTAGAGATTATAAACGGTACTAATGAAAAATCCAAGGAGGAAGTCAGGGGAAAAAAATCCCATTTATCATAGTGACTAAAAGCATCAAATATTTAGGAAAAAATTAACCAAGAATATAAAGGATGTGTATTTGGGAAATTACAGAATATTATTAAATAAACCAAAGAAGATCTAAATAAATGGGAGGATATTCCATGTTCATGGATTGGAAGACTCAATATTGTGAATATGCCAATTCTACCCAAATTAATCTACAGCTTTAATGCATTCCCAATAAAACTTCCAACATCCTTTTTTACAGAATTAGAAAAGCCAATTATCAAATTTATTTGGAAGAGAAAGAGGTCCAAAACAACCAATAACAACTTTAAAAAGAACAAAGTTCTAAGACTCTGACATCCTGATTTTAAAACATATCACTTAGCTACAGTGGTAAAAACAGCACGGTAATGGCATAAAGATAAATATGTTCACCATTGGAATAAATTTGAGCATTCAGAAATAGATCCTCAAATTTATGGCAAAGTAAGTTTTTACAAGGCTATCAAGACTATCCTGCTGGGGAAAAACAGTCAATTATAAAAATGGTGCTAGGAGAACTGGATATCCATATCCAAAAGAAAGCAGGAAGTGCTCTATCTCACTCCTTATACCAAAAATAACTCAAAATGGATGAAAAACCTAATTATAAAAGCTAAAACCATAAAACTTCTAGAAGAAAATGTAGGGAAATATCTGCAAGATTTTTGGTAGGCTGTGGTTTCTTAAATTTGCACACAAAGCACAGAAATGAATAGAAAAATGGAAACTTGAAAAACTTAAACACTTGTGCTTCAATTGGGTTTGTCAAGAAGGTGAAAAGGCAGCCTAGTCAATAGGAGAAAATATTTGGAAACCAAATATCCAATAAGGATTTGATGTCCATGTTATATAAAGAGATTATATAACCCTACAATAAAAAGACTAGGAAATCATTTAAAAGTGGGCAAAAGACATAACTAGACATTTCTCCAAAGTAGAAATATATATGGCCAAAATGCACATTTAAAATATTCAACATTAGTAGCTCTTAGGGAAATGCAGTTCAGAACAACAATGAGATACCGTGTTACACCTTATAGAATGTCCATTGATTAAAAATTTTAAAAAATCAAACAAAAAACCCAGAAAACTACAAGAGCTTGAGAGGATTTGCAGAAATATGATGACTCCTTCACTGTAGGTAGGAATGTAGAATGGTGCACCCTTTGTGGAAGACCATTTGGCAGTACCTCAAGAAAAGAATATAGAACTGCCATATGGTTCAGCAATCACGATATTGGGAATATATTCAGAAAAACTGAAAGCATGCACCCGAACTGACATACACACCCTGAAGTTCATAGCAGCGTTATTCACAATTGCTAAAATATGGAAACAACCCAAGTGTCCATCAAACAAGGAGTGGATAAACAGAATGTGGTTTATACATTAAATGGAATACCATTCAACTTTAAGAAAAAATGAAATCAGGATGCATATAACAACATTATGTTGAGTGAAATGAGTCAAACCCAAAAGGATAAATATTGCTTCATGTCACTGTAATGACCTAAATATGATGAGTAAGCTCATGGAGTATAGGTTACTAGGAATTAGAATGTGGATTGAGAATGGGAGTTGATGCTTAATGTATGTAGAATTTTTAATAAGATTTATTGTAAATGTGTGGAAATGAATATAGTTAATGGTAATTCACTATAGTGAGCATAACTAATACTGTTGATTTAGAAATGTGTTTGTGGCTGAAAGTGGTAGTCTGTGGATGTCATATTTCAGTGAAAAGGAAGCTAGAAAATAATCTAGGTACTGTATAATATAGTGATTTTGGTTGTTGATGACGATTGTGGTTAATAGTTTAACTATGAGGTTATTCATCATTTACAAAGTGTTAAGAATATGGTAGTACATGGGAAAATTACAACTAAAGTAATTTATGGGTGATAGTTAACAGAAATATTGTAATATTTTTGCAAAAATGGCAAAAAGATACTATATCAATTCTAAGGAATATCAATAGGGAGAAATAAAAAGGTGTGGGTTTTCTGTTTTTTAGCAATGAAAATGTTTGAAAATTGTCTGAGGTGATGGCAGTACAGCTCTGTGATGAATATGAGAGCCACTGAGTGTACACTTGACTGGATTTTACAAAGGATGGGATTCATAACACAGTGAATCCTGTGGTGGAAGTTGGGCTGTGGTTAACAGAACAAATGTGAGAATGTTCTCTCAAGAACAATAACAAGTATATAATACTAATATAGCATGTTCATAATGAGATGTGTTGGGGGAAATAGACACCAATGTAAGATATTGGCTATAGTTATATTTTTATCATGCTCTTTCACAGTTTGTAACAATTGTTTCACAACAATGCAAGTTGTTGTTGGTGAGGTAATGTATAGGAAAACTATATGATGATATGCATGTTTGTTTTGGAAGTTCACAACTCTTACTATACACTTATTGTTTATTTATGTTCATGTGTGAATGATAAACATCATTTTTAAAAAATGTTTAAAAAAAGATATTGGAAGTTTTCATCTATTCTCAAATATTCTTTCTGCCCCTTTTCTTTCTTGTTTCCTCCTAGGACAACCATGATATGTATGTTTGTGTGCTTCATGCTGTCACTCAAATCACTCAGGCACTGATGATTTTTTACTATTCTTTTCTCTCACTCTAAAATTCCAATTTGCTGATTCTTTCTTCTACTTTCTCAACTCTGCTCTGTATGCCTCTAGAGCATTTTTAATCTCTACTATTGTGCCTTTCATCTCTTTAATTCCTCATATGTTTCTTTTTATACTTTCCATTTTTTATACTCACACATTGTCATCCTAATATCCTTTATCTCTTTGTGCACATTTTCCTTCATTTCCTTGAATTCATTTGGAGATTTCTTTGCATATTTTGGGTTAGTTGTTCCAACTTCTGAGTTTGCTCTGAAGTTTTCATTTGTTCCCTAAACTAAGCCATGTTTCTGTTTCTTAGAATGCCATGTAATTTTTTCTGATGAGTAGGCTTCTGATTATCTGGATGAGTTAAAACTGAGGGTCCATTTCTCCATATTGTCAGGGTGTTATTGATGATTTGTTTTGTGTTAAGGCTTTTCTTTGGTGCTTACTCAAACTTTTTCGAAACTTTTGGAATAGTTCTTGTTTATCTTCTTAGATTTTCTCAGCTCTTCTTTATCTGATTCTTTCCCTGGATCTATGGTACATTTTTTTAGATTGCAGCTTTTGTGCAATTGTTTCACCACCAGGAGAAATCTTCCCTTCTTCTGTTCATTCTCTGGGAATCTTATTTTGTTCTGTTTTTGTGCGGTGTTTTCTCTCCGGTTCTTGTGATTTGTTCACATGTTCAGAGCCCTGTTTCTCTTATCCTTTTCAGTTCTGGCACCCTTCCTATACCACAGAAGTTCAGTTTAATGCCTACCTTTATTTTATGCCTCCAGTTTTCCCCATCAGGGTATTCCTTCTGGGAGACCCAGATGTAGTAAAGCCATAAAGGAGTGTCACTTCAGAGAAGTCTGTTTTGTCTTTAGGGGTCCAGCTGACTGAAAGTAGGAAACTGAAGACACAACACTTTTCTATAAAAGTCTCTGTCTCTGTCTCTTTATCTCCCTGATGAACATTCTTTGGTATTCAGCAATACTCTATGGCTTCTGTTTTAGCCTGGGTTTATATGAACTTATGTCATTGTGTCTGGATATGCATGGAGTTGTAACTAGCTGCTGTTAGCCTACAGTCTCATTCTGTCATTGGAGGTAGGCAGGCCATGTTGCCTTTATCTGTCTCTTTAGAGTGTGGAACCAAATGAGGGGAAGGGGAACTAACCAGTGTCCAGGATAGAAATTTCCTTCCTGAGATTGATTCAGCATTTGTGCAGTCCTTCACTCATCTTTACCATCCACTTGAGTTCTAAGAAAAAGGGATTTGTCCTTTATTTGATAAATCTCTGGGAGACATTTTCAGGGGATATCTTGCATCACCATGCTGATGTCATCATTGTATTGTTTTTTATTTCCTAGTTCCTTTATCTTTCTGCTAATCTTTATAATTTAATTCCCTCTTGTAACTTTGAGTATATCTTTGCTCTGCTTTTTCTAGTTACTTTTACTACAATATTAGGTAATTGATTTATAAAAATTCTACTTTTAAAAAATGTAGTCATTTATAGCTATAAATTTCTCTCTGAGCACTGCTTTTGCTAATTCACTTAAGGTTTGGTATGTTGTGTTTTCATTTTCATTCATCTCTATGTATTTCATAATTTCCCTTGTGATTTCATATTTGATCCATTGCTTGTTTAATAATGTGTTGTTTAATTTCTACATACTAGTAAACATTCTACATTTGTTTCTTTTATATTTTCTAAACTCATTCCGTTGTAATCTGAGAAAATACTGTGTATGATTCCACTATTTCTAAATGTATAAATATTTAATTTGCATACTAACATGTGGTCAACCTGGAGAGTGATCTATGCATACTTGACAGGAATGTGTGTTCTGTTGTTTTGTAGAGTGTTCCAGATAGTGGTTAGGTCTACTTGGTTGGTAGTGTTATTAAAGTTCTCTTTTTCCATACTAAACCTCAGTTTAGATAATTTACCAAGTGTTGAAAGTGTTATATTGAAGTCCTCAATTATTATTGTAGATCTATGTCTATTTATCCCTTTAATTCTGTCAATTTTCGATTTAGGCTTTTGGGCTTTGTTGTGAGGTGCATATTTATTTAAGAGTTTTATGTATTTTTTTCTGAATGAAACTTATTTTAATATATAATGTCCTTCTTTGTCTCATAATTTTTTTACCTGAGCCCCAGGTTAAAAATATATATAATATAGGCATCCCAGGTTTGTTTTGATTAATATTTAATTAAATGTCTCTTCACCTTTATACTTTCAACCTCATTTTTTCTTTGTATTAAAGTGTGTCTCTTGTAGGCCACATGTAGATGGATCTTGTTTCTTCATCCAAACTTCCAGTCTCTTCCCTTTAATAAGAAAGTTTATTCCATTAGCACTTCAAATTAAAACTGATAAAGAAGCATTTACTTCTGCCAGTTTGCTATGTTTTCTGTATATCTTGGTTGTTTACTTCCTCAATGCAACCATTCCTGCTTTTTATTTTTTAATCTAATTGATGTTTTCTATTGTAATATTTTGTTTTCTTTCTTTCTTTTTCTTTATTTTTCTATTTATTCTCTTAATTATTACATTTGTAATTATAATTAAACTCTTAAGTTCCCTAGAACATAATTCAAACACTACTAAATTAGTTTCAGTAGTATATTTAAATGCACTCCTATATATCTCTTTATCTTCTAATTCATATTGTTATTGTATCTGTTTACATCTTTTTAAAAATTATTGTATGCCTTTTTTAGAAAAGTTTTCTTTCCTTCACCTGATATACACAAACATTTGCATAATTTCATGTAGTAAGATTTTCACATCTTGTCTTCTAACAACTTGGTCAAACTTGAAATTGGGAGAGAAGTAAAAAACACTACCTAACTATGGAAGGGGGAAACAGAATCTACATGAGGGAGTATCCTATTGCTCTTAAATACAGTATTATCAGATACCAATTTTAAGCTCCCTTTTTTCCATATACAGAAAACTTAATCTAGAGGAAGGAACTGGAGCAATAGGATACTCCCTCATGTAGATTCTGTTTCCCCCTTCCATAGTTAGGTAGTGTTTTTTACTTCTCTCCCAAGTTCAAGTTTGACCAAGATGTTAGAAGACAAGATAATTTGGTAATCTAAGCACCTTTAAAAAATATATATATAAAAAATAACAAATA
>JAQZBX010050135.1:0-19740 GCA_029593785.1 Cabassous unicinctus | reverse complement strand
TACCGAAGATGCAAAACATTACTCTTATTCGTGCATTCCTTCCCCGTGCTCCCCCTCCCCCAGCGAATAATTAAGAACCTACCACGTGCTACCGTGTACTAATCACTATATTTAGTTGTAAGCAAGATGGGCACATTCTTTCCCTCTCAGAGCTTATGGTCTATCAGGGAAAAGAGTCAATTAAACAACTAATACCAATAAAAAGGAAAGTAGAGCATTATAACGGTAAGTACAGGGAACTATGTAAATGTATAATGAAAGGACCTAACATGGTCTGGGAATCTGGGAAGGCCTCCCTGAGAAAGATTTATCAGCTGAGCTCTGAAGCTTGAATAGCAGATGATAACCAGATGAAGTGTAGGCAAGGTGTGGTTAGACAAATTAACAGTATATGTGAACTCTTTGATCTCCTTACAAAGAACCAAAAGATGTTAAGTATTACTGGAACATGAACTAAAAGAAATAGAGAAATGAGGCTGCACAGGGAAGTAGGAGCCACCTTCATACAAGGTGTTTTTGAGAATATTACATTTAGATTTACCTTCAGGGCAATGGAAAGCCATTGATGTAAGGAAGTGACATGATTTGGTTTGCATTTAGGGAAGATCCCTCTTGCCACAGTGGGGAGAGTGGACTGACCACCAGGGAGGACTGAAGGCAGAGAGGCCAGCTGGGACACTCTTATATTTATATGAGCATGTAGAGTCTGCCAAAGCAGCTCTCCTTTGGAAGGGCTTGTCTGTACTGGGAAGCATCTCACTGTTCTGAAGTGCCATGCTGTAAGTGGTTGGCCATTCATTCCTTCAACAAAAGCCAGAAGACTGAGCTTGCAGATGCCAAACAGAAATGCCTCCATGCAGACCCCATCTTCTTCCACCTATAATGTGCCCATTATTTTTGTGATTCTTGCTTTTCTGCCCACTGTCCTCTCTTGCCTTTAGAACAGAGCTAAACAACGTGCAGTCTTGAAAATAGGAGAAGCTGAGAAAGATCAAGGGAATAGTTTTTGTTTGTCACTGTCCTCCTTCTTTGAGTAAATTCCAGTAGCATATTAACTGGCTCCAAGAACAGACTGCCTTGCCACTTTCAATATAAGGAGAAAGATCAAATTGTAGTATAATTTTCTAGGAGGTTTTTAAAATTCAGTCCACTAAGAAGTTATTTCATTTGTCTTTAGTATTTGTTATGTCCTCAGAAAGTGCATTTCCAAGTGTGCAAAAGTCCACCATTAAAAACTGATAGGGGACAACGAGCAAGATGGCAGCAGAGTAAGGAGCTCCTAGAATCAGCTCCTGCTACAGGGAAGTTAGTAATCATCAGAGCTCTCTAAAGCACTTGTTTGGAGGCTCCAGAAGACCAGCAGTGCATCCTGCAACATCCTTGAAAGAATGGAAGGAGGAGACTGCCCATCTGCAGAGAAGATTTGTAAGTAGAGCATTTCTTGCCACGGAGGCTGGTGCGCATCCTCTACTGGAGGCACAAGCTGCCTCGGAAGCTATTCCGCTGCTGGAATTGGAAGCTCCACTTCCCAAAAACGGGGGAGGTAGAGACGGTTGGGCACCAACTTCAGCTACTGATTAGTAAATTCAGCGGGCTAAAGTATAATCCTAAGAACACCTAAAGTTTGAACCTGTCCAAGTCAGAAAAAGACCAGTAACTGCCATCTTAACTCCAAGCCTGACACAAGGGGAAGCGGGGCTGACTGAAAATCACAGTGCTGCTAGGAACCGGCTTCTTTCCATCTAAATCAGATTGCCACTCTAGCCTAAGCCGCCTGCCCACCTCAGGCAGGGAGGAAGCTGGGGGGAGCTGTGCCAGCCTCTCCTGGAAAAGTAGATGATCACGGGGGCCAATGATCATCCTACTTTGGCAGTGCAAGCCACCCCAGGAGCTATTCCTCATTTCCCAAAAACAGGGGAGGAAGAGACAGTTTGCCACTGATTTCAGCTACTGATTAGTAAATTAAGCTGGCTAAAGTATAACCCTAAGAACGGCTAAAGTTTGAACCTGTCCAAGTCAGAAAGAGGCTGGTAGCCGCCATTTTGACTCCACCCACAGCATGAGGGGAAGCTGAGCTGACTGAAAATCAGTCAAGGTAGATACCAGTTTCTTTCACCCAGACTGGCCTGCAGCCCTAGCCTAGGCTTCGGCCTTACCTCTATATGGGAGGAAGCTGGCAGACCCTGCACCAGCATATCCAGGTAACTGCAGGTACATCTGGCTGGCACAGAATGAATAATTGGAAGTCTACAGGGGCAACTGCGGTCATCTTGGAACTGCACTGCATAGATTGCTGCCCACGCCTGCAGCTCCATCCCCAACCCAGGCAGGGGAAGAAGGGGAGTGAAACTTCATCAGTCTCTGGGCAACTACAGTCCAGGCCAGCTGTGGCTCTGTCCCTACCCCTGATGTATTAGTCAGCCGAAGGGGTGCTAATGTGAAATACCAAAAATGGGTTGGTCTTTACAAAAGGTATTTATTTGGGGTAGAAGTTCACAGATACCAGGCCATAAAGCATTATGTTTCTTCTCTCACCACAGTCCATTGCCACGTTGTTACAGCAAGACAGCTGCCGGCATTTGCCAGGGTTCAGGCTTCTGGGGTTCTTCTCTTCCCGGGGCTGCGTTTCTTCCCAGGGCTGCGTTACTCTCCGGGCTTAGCTCCTGTTTCCTCCACAAGGTCAGCTGTAGATGATCAGGCGAATGGCTTGCTTCTCTTCTCCTGGGGCCTTCTTTCCAACACCAAAACTGCTTCTCAAAAGACTGCTTATTCTGTCCTTTGCCTTGCCTTTTATATTCGATTCCTCCACCCACCAAGGGATGGGGCTCAATGCCCAGTCAACGCCCCAATCATAACTCAATCATGCCTAGATTAACAGATCAGTTTACAAGCATGATCCAATTATATTTTTGGAATTCATAATTACATTAAATTGGCCAACGGCCACACTCCACCCTCTGAATTCCAAAAGTACATTACAATATTCAAAAAACCTTAAATCAGTAACAATTCAATTACACAATCATATCATAATCATTTTAAAGAAATACAGTTCATCTTGAGGTAAAGTCCCGCCTGCTATAGACCTCTGAAACTTATAAAACCATTTAACTGCTTCTAATACACAAATGGAAAGACAAAGGATAAACATTTTCATTATCATAAGGAGAAATTGGTATGTTAAATATGAGTCATGAAGCCTTTACAGTTCAGTAAATCTGCAGGGCATCCTTCATTTGATTTCAAAGTCTGAGAGTCATTCTTAAGATGATGGTTTCTTCTCCTTGGGGCCACATTGGGATCCACCCTTTCCACAGGCTTGCCCAATGGCCATTTTCTTGGTTCCACCCTCATCATGCATCTGGGTGTCAACCAAGCTCCAGACCTCACCCTCCAAGAGCGTTGGGGTGATTGCCACACCTTACCCAATCTTTGGGTTAGAGTCATAGCCCCCCTGGTACAGTGAGGTGAAGACAACATTCCCCCTAACCTTTGGCAAACAGGTTCAACCCTCTCAGAGCAACGAGTTGACCACCTGGCCTTCCCTAACCTTTGGCATACAGGTTCAACCCTCTCAGAGCAATGGGTTGACCACCTGGCCTTCTCTAATCCATGGGGGACAGGTACACCCCTCTCAGACCTATGGGGTGTTGACCTTAACCGCCCTAATCTTTGAGGAATGTGCTCCACACTCCCTGCAACCTGGGGTGGCAAAACTCTCCCAGAACATCAGGTGGGGACATCTACCCTCTTCAACTGCTGGGGAAAACTCACCCTCTCTGTACATATGGTGGGGCTCTTCTCTTGGCCCAAGGAGATGTCTTAATCCCAGATCTCCGCTTCCACGGTTTTCTTCTTAAAGCTGTTTCTCCTTCAATCTCTCCTTTCCATGTCCTCTTTTGTCCAAGCTGACAGTGGTTTTGTTCATACAGCTCTCTCAAAAACTTTGTTGGTTTAGCATGCAGGAAGCAGGGGTCCAAGCCATCAGACAGTAAGACTTTCTACAAGTCTTTCCAAGATAACTGCATCTTCAATTCTGAGTTATGAGTTCCAAGTTCAGTAAGGTCTTCAAATGGGGCATTTTCATCTGGGAATTTGATTTCCAGAAACTTGGAAGTTCTGGAATCACTTTCTGTTTTCTTTGTGCTCAAAAGTTCACTCCTTAGTGTATTTCACTCATCTAGTATTTTGCTATAAGCTGCAAGGAGAAGCCAAGCCACATTCTCTGAGTTTACCTTGCAAAGTTCTTCAGCTAAATGCTCAGATTCGCCATTTTCAAATTCTATCTTCCATATAACACCAGCAGTTAACCTTGCTAAGTTCTCCGCAACTTTAAAACATAGATTGCCTTTCCTCCAGTTTCCAATAATAGTTTCATCATTTACTTCTAAGGCATCATAGAAAGTCTCTTTAGAATCCATATTACTATCAACAGTCTCTTCAAAGTGATTTAGGCCTTTTCCATCAAGCAATTCACAATTCCTCCAAAAAATACCCCTTACCCATTTATAAAACCGTTCCAATATTTTGGTATATGCAAAAGCACTTCCCCACTCCTCAGTACCAAATTCTGTATTAGTCAGCCAAAGGGGTGCTAATGTGAAATACCAAAAATGGGTTGGTCTTTACAAAGGGTATTTATTTGGGGTAGAAGTTCACAGATACCAGGCCATAAAGCATTATGTTTCTTCTCTCACCACAGTCCATTGCCACGTTGTTAGAGCAAGACAGCTGCCGGCGTTTGCCAGGGTTCAGGCTTCTGGGGTTCCTCTCTTCCGGGGCTGTGTTTCTTCCCAGGGCTGCGTTACTCTCCGGGCTTAGCTCCTGTTTCCTCCACAAGGTCGGCTGTAGACGATCAGGCGAATGGCTTGCTTCTCTTCTCCTGGGGCCTTCTTTCCAACATCAAAACTGCTTCTCAAAAGACTGCTTGTTCTGTCCTTTGCCTTGCCTTTTATATTCGATTCCCCCACCCACCAAGGGGTGGGGCTCAATGCCCAGTCAACGCCCTAATCATAACTCAATCATGCCTAGATTAACAGATCAGTTTACAAGCATGATCCAATTATATTTTTGGAATTCATAATTACATTAAATTGGCCAACGGCCACACCTGTCCTTGGCGCAATTAGGGCAGCTTGAGCTTCCACAGCTTATAGCACCAACTACATACTTGGCTCCTACTACACAACCAGCAAGGGAGACAGGGCAAGAAAGTCCTAAACTAAAGAGAGAAACTGCACCCAGAATAAATGCATCTAGTAAGACAGATGTCAAAGAAGCCAACAAAAAATTACAATCCAGACCAAGAAACAGGAAGATATGGCCCAGTTAAAGGAACAAGATAAGCCTCCAGATGACATAAAGGAGTTGAGACAACTAATCATAGATATTCAAACAAATCTTCTTAATAAATTCAATGACATGGCTAAAGAAATTAAGGATATTAAGAAGACATTGGATGAGCACAAAGAATTTGAAAGCATACGTAGACAAATAGCAGGTCTTATGGGAATGAAAGGTGCAATAAATGAAATTAAAAATACACTGGAACCATATAATAGCAGATTTGAGGAGGCAGAATAAAGGATTAGTGAGCTTGAAGAAAGGGACTCTGAAGGTGAACATACAAAAGAACAGGTGAAGAAAAGATTGGAAAAACTTGTACCAAGGTCTCAGGGAACTAAACGACAACAAGTGACATGCAAACATACATGTCCCAGAGGAAGAAGAGAAGGGAAAGGGGCAGAAGGAATATTTGAAGAAATAATGGTAAAAAATTTCCCAACCCTATTGAAGGACATAGATATCCGTATCCAAGAAGCACGACATACTCCCATCCGAAAAAATCCGAATAGACCAACTCCGAGACACATACTAACAGAATGTCAAATGCCAAAGACAAAGAGAGAATTCTGAGAGCAGTAATAGAAAAGTAATGCATAACATATAAGAGATACCAATAAGATTAAGTGCTGATTTCTCACTCAGAAACACCAAGGCAAGAAGACAGTGGTATGATATATTTAAGATACTTGCAAGAGAAAAACTTCCAGCCCAGAATCCTATACCCAGCAAGATTGTCTTTCAAAAATGAGGGCAAGTTTAGAATAATTCACAGATAAACAGAAACTGAGACAGTTTATAACCAAGAGATGTTCTTTGCAGGAAATACTAAAGGGTATGCTACAGCCTGAAAAGAAAAGACAGGAGAGAGAGTCCTGGAAGAGAATCTAGAAATGAAGATTTTATCAATAAAGGACTAAAAGTGTCCAAAGAGTGGTGAAAATAAAATATGACAGATAAAACCCAAATATTCAGGAATAAACTTAACCAAAGATGTAAAGCACTTGTATTCAGAAAACGACAAATCATTGTTAAAAGAAATTTCAAAAAGACCTAAATAATTGGAAGAACATTCCAAGCTCATGGTTTAGAAAACTAAATATCATTAAGATGTCAATTCTACTCAAATTGATGTACAGATTCAATGTAATCCCAATAAAAATTCCACCAGCATTTTTTTCAAGAAATGGAAAACATGATTATCAAATTTATTTGGAAGGATAATGGGTCCTGGATAGCCAGAAACATCTTAAATAGGAAAAGCAAAGTTGGAGGACTCTCATTTCTGGAATTTAAGTCGTATTACCTAGCTACAGTGGTAAAAACAGCATGGTACTGGCATAAAGACAGACACATAGACCAATGGAACCGAACTGATGGTTCAGAAACAGACCCTCACATCTATGCTCAAGTGATTTTTGACAAGCCTGTCAAACCCACCCAGAACAGTCCATTCAACAAATGATGCTGAGAAAACTGGACATCCATAGCAAAAGAAAGAAATAGGATCCCGATCTCACACCTTATACAAAAATTAACTCAAAATGAATCAAAAACCTAAATATAAAAGCAAGAGCTATAAAGCTTCTAGAAGAAAATGTAGGAAAAGATCTTCAAGACCTGGTGGTAGGTGGTAATTCTTAAAGGAGATAAGAGGAGGACTGAGATGGACTACTAATATTTAATCTATGCAGAAGTTTTAATTAGCTTTACTATAAAAGTGTGGAAATGTACAAAGTTGTTGATAACACATTATAGTAAGTAACTCCTGGTTTATTAATGGGGATGTGGCTGAAAATGTTAGTCTAGGTATGTAAATGCCAACTGACAGAAAGCTAGGGAATAATCTAGGGACTGAATAGCACAGTAAACCCAGAGGTGGATGAGAATTGTGGTTGATGGTACAGATGCAAGAGTATCCTTTGTGAGCTAGAGCAGACGTACATCACTATTACAAGGAGGTGGGAATGTAGAGAAGCATGGGAAAAATACAACTGGAGTGGTTAACAGTAATAATGTAATATTCTTGCATCTATGCCAAATATGTGCTGTGCTGATAATGGGGGAGTATGGAAAATCTGTGCAAAATGTTCGCTGTGGACCTGGTAATATATCAGATGATATTATCTCATAATCTATAACAAATGTTCCACCACGGTGTGGTATATTGATAGATGGTGTTGTTTGGGAATTCTGCACATGTGCATGATTGTTTTGTAAGTTTTTAACTTCTTTCATAAAAATATATTTAAAAAATAATAATAGGGTGAGTTTGGGGGAAAATACACCAAATGTAAGATAAGAACTATAACTAGTAGTAAGATTTTGACAATATTCTTTCATAATTTGTAAAATATGTCTCACAACAATGCAAGGTATTGGTGGAGGGTGGATGTCTGGGACCCCTGTATGATATTATGAATGTTTGTAAGTTCACAACTTTTAATATACAGTTACTGTTTATGTATGTTCATGTATAAATGATATAAAAATAATAATAATAGGGTGGATTGGGGGAAAGTACTTTGGTTAGTAGCAATATTTTGAGGATGCTCTTTAATCATTAAAAATGTTTAACAACAATGCAAGGTATTGGTGGTAGTGTGAGGTATGAGAGTCCTGTATGATGTCATGTATGTTTGCTTTGTAAGTTCACAACTATTCCTATACACTTATTGTTTATGTATGTTCATGTATGAGTGATATACTTCAATAAAATTTTTTTTTAATTGAAGAAAAAAAAATACATCATTCCCAAATTAAAAAAAAAAAAAACCTCATAGGGTTACTGTTACATGCTATAACATGGATGAACCTCAAAAATAAAAACATTATGCTAAGTGAAAGAAGCCAAAACAAAAAGATCACATATTGTATGATTACATTTATATGAAATGTCAAGAATAGGTAAATCTAGAGAAACAGAGAGCAGATTGGTGGTTGCCAGGGACCAGGGGTTTGGGGGCGGGCGCCAGGGGGTTGTCATGGTGGGAGGGCATGGGGAGTGACTGTTTAATGGGTATAGGGTTTCCTTTTTGGGTGCTGAAAATGTTTTGGAACTAGATAGAGGTGGTAGTTGCACAACATTGTAAATGTACTAAATGCCACAGAATGGTTCACTTTAAAATCATTAATTTTATATTATATGAATTTCACCTCAATAAAAAAACTGATGGGTTTATATTGAGAGAGAGGGGTTTAATTATAAAACAAATCCAATAAAAGTTTTTTTTTAATGAATTAAGTTTAAAACAAGGGATGCTTGCTTTATCTCTCAATGTTCTTTGAAGAGCTTAGTCCTATGGTTACTACTTTAGAAATAGGTAAAAATACCAATACCCTAATACTAGGCTACCCTCAGCCTTCCTGTGTGGATATTCTACAGGAATTCATAGTTTTTCCCCAAACTCATATCCTTCAGCAACTATGGTAATGTGTATACTTTAAGCTATAGTCCATTTTGGCATTAAACTTTGCAGAAATGTATAAGGCACTTTTCACTGTCATGTTTTAGCAATAATTGCCTCTGTTTCTGACACCACCTGAGTTTATTGAGCTGAGATTCTAAACCACCAAAACCTACTTAATTTTTTCTTAAGCTGTGGTCTTGATATTCCCTAGAATAATACTGTTGCCTGGCAATTTTTTGTAGTCTTTATTGTACCTGTACTCACATGTTGAACTATCACACATCTTTTGCCTTATGAAATGTGTGTGTGTTTGTATTGCATTGAATGTATTGGAATCTTCATTAAGCATCTGATTTTTTAAACAGGTAGCATTTTATCTCATTTCACAATAATGTGCTCTTTAAAACTGTAGAACAGAAAAAACTTTTTTTGAACTTCCTCTTCTTTGCTCAAATTCTAGAGTAAACTGTTAAGGAATAATCAGGAGACAATGTGACTACAGAATTGGAGGCTCTTCTCTTCCCCACAAAGGGCATGAAAACCAAACAAGAATTCGGGAGAATGTTCCTTTTTTGAAAAAACATAACACAATATTTATATCCTGCTTCTTTCACAAAACAATATAATACAATGTTTCATGTGTATAATTTTTAATAGCAGTGTAATGACATATTCATTGTTTTTACAAAATTTATCTGTTTCTTTATTGATTTACATTTACCATGCTTCCAGGTTTTTTCACTTGTATAAACAATGTTGCCATGAACATCCCGTGCATAAGCCATTTTCTGTATTTCATTATTTTTCTACAAAATATTTCCAGGGTGAGATTTAGTGAATCAAAGGGAATGATCATGGTAAAGTTTCTAATAAATATTGCTAATAGCTTTTAAAAGCTATTCCAATTTACCCATTTTCCAGCAGTAGCAGTTAATGTATTCATTCCATCTTCCCCAAATTGATTTTTTTTTTTACATTTTTGAAAATTCATTAAATGAAAAATACCATTTGTTATTGGTGTTTTTCATTTCATATATCTTAGCACATTATCTGCCTGTCTTGTGGACGTCAAAAACTTAATAAGAATGCATATTAAATTTTAAGCGACTTCTATATAAGTAAATGTTAAGTTTCCCAAATCAGGAAATGGCCCCCTATCTCTGAGAAAAACTATCAGTGAAAATATAACAGTATGGTGTCAAAGCTTGTGAATATCACTGTTGTAATTTGAAAGCAGTTTTCTTAGTTTTCTTCAAAATCAGACATTTATCCAAACTTTATTTATCCAGGTTTTACAGCCTGATAGGAAATTTTCTTTTCTACCAAATCTAAGTGTCTCCTTGAAAGTTATATTTCTCTTTATCAGAAAACTTAGCAGTCTAATTTTTATTTCAGACCCTTGTGCTGCTCAACCAGTTTAAATCTAAACTCACGCAAGCAATTGCTGAAACTCCTGAAAATGACATTTCTGAAACAGAAGTTGATGACGATGAAGGATGGTAAGGACTTTGATTTCTTTATCTTAACCATAAGCAAATGGGCTCAGAGCAGAGACATTTTTAGAGCATTTCTACCACATCATCCTTTTTTTCATTTACATCTTCTCATACTCTCATCATTATATTTCCTCCACACCCTTTCACTTCATTTCTTTTTAATAAGCATTTATTGAGTGCTTGTTAGGTTCCCTGTTTTGTGCTAGCCAGTGGAGAATATACAAGAAATACATGACACTATCCCTGCCCTAAGTATCCTAATATAATGGAAAAAATAAGACTCACCCATGTTAAACAATTAGGAAAAAAACTTGAAGACTATTAATTTTTTACACTTTAGTATTTCATTCCATAATCCTACTAAGTCCCTCTTCAAATTTCTTCTCTACAGGTTCCTAGCAACATGTACTAAGTTGATTTCACTTTGTCTTTGAATATTTTTTCAGCTTTTTAAGACACCCATAAGAAACAAGGAAATTAATGATATCTACATGTCCTGTACTTAACTTTATCCTATACTAGCAGAAAATTAAAAATAAATAAATAAATAAGAATTGTGCTCTCTTACAAGTGGGAATAAGAGAGTGACCTTGCCCCTTTGCTGAGTGGAAGAATAAATGCCACAAAGAGTAGGTAGCTAATTACCATAGGGGTTGTGAGTCCTACAAAGAAATAAACTCCACAAAAAGAAAGAAAAAAGAATTGTGCTCTCCCTTATCATACTCCTCTGTCCTCAAGTTGACTTCACATGCAGTATATTAGGCTCTCCACACCTAACTGTCCCCACCTCCCACTACACCCTGGCTCAGGCACATTGCTGTAGACAAGCCAGTATATCACCCCCCCACACATGACTCACCCTCTGGATCCTCTGAACCATCACATGTGCCATTACCCCAACCCAGAATCATAGTCTTACTCCTCTCTGCCAAACAGTGTCTCTCCCCTATTTCAAAACTCTGTTCAACACTCCCAATCTCCAGGAAACCAGTCAGCAAGATTTGTTGAGCACTCACAAATCTAGAGGGTGGAGGGAGGAGGACTGGAACACACATTAAAAAAGACATAAAAACACTTATTAAGAAAACATTTAAACAAGTAAGACTCTGCAACTGTAGGTTACTTTCATCAAAGGGCTGAGGGGATGATAATTTGAATGGAATGAATCCTACCTAACCTAGGACTATGAAAGCACTTGTATATATTCTCAATTAATGTATAGTTTCCATATGAGTTTGGGTATATATGCCAATTTTTCTTAAAATCTTAGATCTTTTTAAATAGGATTCTACTTATGTGTATTTGTTTGTACTTAAATCCAAAATTGTTTGAAGGCAGAAGGTGCCAAAAACAAAGGTCTAGTGAATGTTGATTGACCCATAGAGAGATAAATGCACATTGCATTGAAGAACTTTCTGTTTTTTATATGACTGGACAGGTTTAGTTTTATTTTGGATTCCTTGAATGTCTCAAAATATCTTTCAAATGTTTTGGGTTCAGCCACCACAAAAAAAAAAAAAAAAAAATGCTTTGCCAAGTCCTCTTCCCCTTATTTTTGAATCCATATGCATTTTTTAAGGAAATATGATCCATGTGTTTCTGATTCATTTATACTTAACTCATCAAGATGGTGTTTTGTAAGAGCAGTTTGATGCCCAATACGTTTTTTTAACCTTTTTATAAGCCATTTAAGTCTTTTTTTATTGAACAGGAAAAATCACCAGCAAATTCAAACCCCAGAAGTTTTATTTGAAACTCATAACCCACAGAATTCAAATTTACTTCCAACTTGGCAAAACTATTTAACTTCCCAAGATTCTTCCTAGACCTTAGGTTCAGTAATCTCTCATTTTCAACTCCTCATTAGTTTAATGTATTAATTATGTCTTTTTTAAAGTATCGTTTTTGTTTTTGATGTGATTTCACAATACAATCAATGTTTTGTCTAACATCCTCATCAGAGGGTTGGAAAAAAGGGAAAACTTCACCAGACAGGGAGAAAAACATCAGTGCTCATGATGGCCAGTTCTCCATCTGGGGAACAAAAGTAAGTGGTAAAAGAGGGGAAAATAAGTTAAAGGAACTATTATCAGCTAGTTCTTTTCTGCTTTCAACTGCTGTCTCCTAAACAGAGTCAGAGCTGTACACCATGCTCTTCCAGAATTTTTTTTCATTTGTTTTATCTAACATTTAATAATAATACTTTTAGTATTCAAGTCACTATCTAGAATCATATAGAATACATGGGATCCCTATATAATGCTTTTTTATTATAATATAGACTATTGAATTTTTGTAACCTAATAAAGAACACCATCATTTCTGTTCATAAATAAACCTGTTTGGCTTTATCAACTCTCTGGTTATTTAGATCCTCTCTCATGAACTATATTCTACCCAGAAAAAAGAGTCTTGTATTCAAAATGATTTATAGCAAATATTATGAATGCATGGCATGTACATGTGTGTTATGCATAAATTACATGGTTCCCAGACTGTTTTGTAGGTCACGGTTGCTGCTTTTCTAAGAAGTGAAAGTCAGCCAGTGTGCTTACTACACTGTCAGGGTCTGTTATCTGAGGTAAAATGATTGCGTCTAAGACATGTTTATGTGTCCGCATGAGTGGCCACACATTGAGGGATCATTTTCATTTTCTGTCAAGATAGAAACCATTACCAATTTGTTATGTTTTCTTTTACTTGGCAAACTGTTCTATTCGCATTTTTGGCTGAGCTGCTGTATTGGCATGGTATACAACAGACATTTGGGTACCATTCAGCAGCATTCTACTTTTTATGCAAAAAAAAGGAGGGGAGGAGGAAAAGAGAAAGAAAAGAAATATGATTCTATCATAAACAGTGTGTATGGTGTTTGATAATTATTCCCAGATTTCACTGTCTAACAAGGCATTTAAAGAAGTGTTATTAGTAGATCTAAGCTGAAATGCATGATACAGATTTTTCACTCAAAATTACTTGAATTCTTCCTTTGTTGGGATATATACTGCCATTATTTGGTGGCAGTGATGGGCACCAGATTTTAGTTTAGCAGCTAGAATAGCCTCTTTGCCACTACATTCCTTAGTCCCACAGCATCATAAATTCATATAGCTATAGAATCCTTCTTCAAGCATGGATTTTATAAAACCTATTAGACACATGGCAGGAGGCATCAGCCAATGGATTCATATGACCATATGGATGAAGTCCATATGCCAGTATGGGTTTGGCTAGATAAAGCTTGATTAGCTCCCAAAAAAGTTTGAGGGTTATGTCTGACAAGACAATGGGGAGACTTACAAAAAAGAAAGCCACCTGCTCCTTACACAAGAAAATAAACATTTCCAAAGAGAGGAGAAAAATTTAACCTATGAGAGTAGACTGCAATTTTGTGAACTTTAACCATTCGCTTCTATGTTCTTTTGAAAATTTCTTTCCAGTTTGTTAAATCATTGATTAACTTAAAACTTTATAATAAATGGACATGATGAAATAATTTAAAAATGTATTGGTCTATCTTTCTGCCTTGCTCTTCTTCTTCTATCTCTCCCTTACACCACTTTCCTCCATAGTACATACAATATTCAGTGTGTTATAAGAATTAGTATAAGAATTAGAAAAATACTAACAATTGCATGGTTGTCCAAAATAAAGGTTTCAATAATTATTTTTATTATATAAGTAAAAGATGTTTAATGTTGAAAAATCAGAATACAGTCCCCCCCAAAGAAAAGTAAACAAAAATCACCTGTAATTCCAAACTCAAAGATAAATGCTATTAATTTATATATGCGTATAGCCTCCCAGATATTTTTATGTACTTACATATTTTAAGCATTAATGACATCATACAACTGTAATGAACATCCTTGCATCTAAGCCATTGCCTATTTTCTCAATAAATTTCTAAAGCTGGAATTGTTTAATCAGTAGATATGCATGTTAGGCTTCTGCTAAATATTTTCAAATGGCCTTCCAAAAATGTCATTCCAATTCATGCTTCGAAGTAAATATCATTTTTAAGACTTGCCTTTAAGACTGTTAGAATCCCAAGAATTAACTAAGGCACTTTGTAGTGCATAATGAAAGATAATAGCATTTTAGAAGAAATGCTTGGCCTTTTTAAATTTTTTTAAAACACAAATACAAGCTAGTTTGCTTCTGTTTTTAATAAAACAGGTACAACTTTTAACATAACTCCTCTTCTCAAAAGCATCATCTCTGAACTAATCCTGTTCTTATTTCTGAAAAACTCCCCTTTTGGTTTTGTTGGGGGTTTTTTGTTTTGGTTTGGTTTTTTTAGTTTTACTACTGCAACTTGGCTGGTGTTAGAAATACAGTTTGTTTCAAGTAGAAATTGGAGTTCTGAGAACCAAGATTTGAAACATGGATGTTTTTTAAGCCTTTCTACAGAGTTAACATAGTATAGAAGCAACAGTACCAGTTGTCTGATTATCCAAAGTATCAAAATTTTAATAATGCAGATGTAAAAATGATTATTGACTGCTAGACCCACTGAGACCTCATTACAAGATACCATTAAAGGACTTAGCATCATCTCATTGCTCATATTCTACAATGTTGTATGTAATGCATACTGTGATTTGTATATGGTTCAGTTGCACACTGAGTGAAGGGTGCAATGACAACACTATACTCCCATTTCATTCAAACAGGACATTGCCAGGCAGGGGTAATAGATTGGTGTAGTGAATCACAAATACAGCTGTAAGGACAGAAGCTGTGAGAACAGTCATGGCAATGGTTAGCCAAATAAGAGATCTTCTCCACCCTTTAGTGTCAGCCAGGGTAGCAGGTCTTAAGCTTTTGGTCTCTGGACTCCTTTACACTCTTAAAAATTATTGAAGACCCAAAAGAGCTTTTGTTTATGTGGCATAAAACTATTGATATTTACCTCATAAAAATTATAAGAAATGTTAAATCACTAAAAAATAATAATAAACCCCATTACATGTTCACATAAATTTATATAAAAAATAATATTTTCCAAAGCAGAAGTTTTTACCGAGAAAAGTGACATTGTTTTACATTTTTTTGCAAATCTTGAATATTTGGTTTAACAGGATTCTCATATCTGCTTCTGCATTCAGACTGTTTCAATATTATGTATCATGTATCTTCTCAAAAGTCATTATGGGTGTCATAATTGTCCTTATTTATCAGAGGTTCTTACCCAATTATGGGTCCTGGGAAGCTTTATTCCAAGTCTCAGTTTGTGATCCAAAAGACCCACAAGATTTCCTTGTTCCCAAGCAGTCTCAGGCATTTTCTAAATTAAAATCTGTCTACACTACCAGGTGAGACCTGCTATGACAGAATGCTTACCATTCCCACAGCAACCCCTTAGTGGCTTTTAACTATTAAGAAATGTGCTATAGCTTGCCATTTTATTTTATTTTTCTTGTTTACTTTCTATAAATTTTTTCACTTACATTTTATTACTTAAATATATTCTTTTACTTTTGAGAGATTTTTATTCTTATTGATTTATGGATTTTTGAATATTTTAGATTCAAAATTTTTATTATTGGTATTATAACTGTCTTGTTCCAATCCATGACCTGTCTTTCAAATTTTTGTTTTGTTTTGTTTTGTTTTGTTTTGACATACAGAAGTTTTGAGGTTTTTTGGTAATAATAAATGTTATTTTTAGAGAAGTCTTAGATTTACAGAAAAATTAAACCAAAAGTATTGGGAATTCCCATATAACCCCCCCACCCACCCACACACACACACATGCATACTTTCCCCTATTTTTAACATCTTACATTTGTGTAGTATGTATGTTATACTTGATGTACCAATATTGAAGCTCTGCTATTGACCAAGGTCTGTAGTTCACATTATGGTTTATACCTTGCAATGTACAGTTTTATAGGCTTTGAATGTCATGTATCTGTCATTGTAGAATTATACAAAACAATTCCAATGCCCTAAAAATGCCCTGTGTTTCACTTATTCATCCCTCCCTCTCCCTTCTGATCCCCTGGCAACCACTATCTTAATATCAGTGTTACAAGTTCTTCTGTTAACACAAAGTAATAACTACAATAACAATAAATCTACTTTGGTCCATGGTTACACTCCCCTCTTATGTTTGTTCATTCCTCAGTCTTGAGGGATTTGGAGTGATGTCTGCTCTGATTGCTTCAGGCTGAGCAGGGACTTAGATATTATGGGACAAATGGAAGGAATTGTTTTGCTTGCAGTTGTAGATATTCCTTGTTTTGGGGAAGGGACTTGTCCATCATCATCATTTTGTTACTTGTCCAGGGCAAGCCCAAAGAACTGTAAAGTAGGAGTTGCCCACAATTCTGCTGGGATTCAGGGCTCAACCAGCATATGAAAAATGCAAAAATTTAAGTCTATGAGAGATATATTCAATGAGTCTATTGAAAATTATAGGTCCAAATAAAAGGAGTAGAAGAATCATGAGTAGGGGAATTATAAATGAGTATAACTATGTTATATTGGGAAAATAGATTATCTTATATTCCCAAATAAGGCCCACTGATGGGGTGGTGATTTCATGAGGCTGTTAAGGCTTTGACACAATCCTCAGCCACCCCAGAGTTCACTGAGTTATACAGTCACCCAGTCTATCCTCTAACTTTCCCTCTAGCATCATGGTCGGCCAAAAACTTCCCCTTTCAACCACAGTCACACTCACATTTCAGTGCTGTTAATAACACTCATATCACTGTGCCACGATCACCTCCATCCATTTCCAAACCATTACAATCAACCTAATTTTAAAGTCAGCACAGATTAAGCATCAGCTCACCAATCTCTACTCCTCTTCTATTTCCTAGTAACCTGTTGTTTTAGTCTGCCATAGGGCTGCTGATGCAAAGTATCAGAAATGGGTTGGCTTTTATAAAGGGGATTTATTTGGGGTAAAAGCTTATAGTTCCAAAGCCATGGAAAGTCCAAATTCAGGCATCAGCAGAGATGCTTTCTCACCAAAGTCAGCTACTGTTGATCCTGGCATTGCTGCCACATGGTGAAACAATATGGCTTCCAATCTCTGTGGAGGTCTCTGCTTTCCCCTCCAGAATCTACTGTCTTATGGAGCTCAGCTGTGAGCATTCAGGCATAGGGTTTGTCTCTTTCTGGACCTCAGCATTTTGAGCCTCTCAGGGCCTTCTGTTTTCCTGCAGTCCTCTCTCTCACATGGCAGAATCAAACATGGTAGTCTCTTTTCCTATCTCTGTGTCTCTCTGTGTAATCCCTTTATATCTGCCCCAGCAGGAGATCAGACTCAACCAGAGTAACACCTCACTGACATAGTCCATTCAAAAGCCCTAATTTGATCTTATCAACTAATCTAACCAAAGGACCCTCAACTGAATTTAATGCAATCAGAGGGTACCACATCCAGAGGAATAGAATAGTTTACAAACATAATCTTTCTCTTTTGGGGATTCAGAAAAATAATCTCAAACTGCCACACCTGTCTTGCAGACTCTGCTTCCATGAGTCTGCTCACTATCCTTATTTCATATCAGTGAGATCCTGCAATATTTGTTCTTTTGTGTCTGGTTTATTTTGCTTAACATAAGGTCTTTGAGGTTCATCCATGTTATCGAATGTCATTTCTTCTTACAGTTGAATAATATTCCATCGTATATATATTCCATGTTTTGTTTATTCATCTATTGATGGACACCTGGGTTGCTTCCATCTTTTGGCAATTATGAATTACACTGCTATAAACATGGGTATGCATATATTTGTTCATTTCCCACCTTTCAATTCTTCTGGGTATATACCTAATAGTGGGATTGTCAGATCATATGACAAGTCTATACTTAACTTCCTGAGGAACCTCCAAACTGTCTTCCACAGTGGCTGCACCATTCCACATTCTCACCAGCAGTGAATGAATATTCCTCCAGCTTTTCACTTTCAATCTATTGGTATCCTTGGGTCTAAAGTGAGTCTCTTGCAGACTGCATATAGATGGCACATATTTTGTTATCCATTCCATCAGACTCTGTCTTTTGATTGGGGAGTTTAATCCATTAACATTCAGTGTTGTTACTGTAACGGCAGTTCTTTACAGTAATGACAGTTTTATCTGTCATTTTATTTTCACCACTCTTTTGAGACTTTTAGTTACTTTTACTAATATAATCTTCATTTCTAGACTCTCTTTCAAGCCTCTCTCTCCTGTCTTTCCTTTTCAGATTGTAGCACACCCTTTAGTATTTCCTGCAAGGCTGGTCCTTTGTTATAAACTCTCTCAGTTTCTGTTTATCTGTGAATATTCTAAACTTGCCCTCATTTTTGAAAAACAATCTTGCTGGATATAAGATTCTGGGCTGATAGTTTTTCTCTTGCAGTATCTTAAATATATCATACCAATGCCTTCTTATCTCCATGGTTTCTGATGAGAAATCAGCACTTAATCTTATTGGGTATCCCTTGAATATTATACATTGCTTTTCTCTTGCTGCTCTTAGAATTCTCTCATTGTCTTTGGCATTTGACATTCTAATTAGTGTGTATCTCAGAGTTGGTCTATTTGGATTTATTTGGATAGGAGTATGTTGTGCTACTTGGACATGGATATCTATGTCCTTCAATAGAGCTGGGAAATTTTCTACCATTATTTCTTCAAATATTCCTTCTGCCCCTTTTCCCTTCTCTTCTCCTCCTGGGACACCCATGACATGTATGTTTGCATGTCTCTTGCTGTTGTTTAGTTTCCTGAGACCTTGTTCAATTTTTTCCATTCTTTTCTTCATCTCTTCTTTTGTATGTTTGCTTTTGGAGGCTATGTCTTTAAGCTCACCAATCCTTTCTTCTGCTTCCTCAAATCTGCTGTTATATACCTGCAGTGTATTTTTTATTTCATTTATTGCACCTTTTATTCCCATAAGATCTGCTATTTTTCTGTTTATGCTTTCAAATTCTTCTTTGTGCTCATCCAATGTCTTCTTAATATCCTTAATCTCTTTAGCTATCTCATTGAATTTATTAAGGAGATTTGTTTGAACATCTATGATTAGTTATCTCAACTCTTTTATATCATCTGGAGGCTTATCTTATTCCTTTAACTGGGCCATATCTTACTGTTTCTTGGTGTATTAGTCAGCCAAAGGAGTACTGATGCAAAATACCAGAAATTGGTTGGTCTTTATAAAGGGTATTTATTTGGGATAAAAAGTCCACAGTTACCAGGCCATAAAGCATAAGTTTCTTCCCTCACCAAAGTCCATTGCCACCTGTTGGAGCAAGACAGCTGCCAGCGTTTGCTAGGGTTCAGGCCCTTTGGGTTCTTCTCTTCCTGGGGCTGCATTTCTCTCTGGGCTTAGCTCCTCTGTTTCCTCCACAAGGTCAGCTGTAGACCATGAGGCTCTCTAGGCTTTGCTTCTCTCCACAAGGCCAGCTGTGAACTCTCAGGCTAATGGCTCGTCTCTATCCCGGGGCCTTCTCTCCTTCCTCACCAGAACTCCAACATCAAA
>JAQZBX010050134.1:0-19743 GCA_029593785.1 Cabassous unicinctus | reverse complement strand
TAATTTTTGTGTAACATTTATGTAATCTAAGCATCTTTAAAAATATATATGGAAAAAAATAACATTTATGTAAGCAAATGCACATATATGCATATATATCTATATATCATTTTACAAATATTGGTTTGTATTGTGAAAAATTTGATTTTTACCCACAATTTAAAATAAATAAATAAATAAAATAAAAATAAAATAATAAAACACATCCAAATTGGAAAGGAAGAAGTAAAATTTTCACTATTTGCAGACAACATTATCCTATACATAGAATACCCTGAGAAATCTACAACAAAGCTTCTAGAGCTTATAAATGAGTTCAGTAGTGTCGCAAGTTATAAGATCAGCATGCAAAAATCAGAAGCAGTTCTATACACCACTAATGAGCAACCTGAGGAAGATATCAGGAAAAAATCCCATTTACAATATCAATTAAAAGAATGAAATACCTATGAATAAATTTAACTAAAGAGTAAATGAGTTTTGTGCAGAGAACTACACAACATTGTTAAAAGAAATCAAAGAAGATTTTAATAAATGAAAGAATATTCCCTGTTCATGGATAGGAAGACTAAACATCATTAAGATGTCTATCCTACATAAACTGATATACAGATTAATGCAATCCGAATAAAAATCACCACAGCATTTTTCACTGAATTGGAAAAACTGTGAAATTTATTTGGAAGGGCAAAATGCCCAGAATAGCCAAAGATATGTTGAAAAAGAAAACTGAAATTTGAGAAATCACCCGATTTCAAAACATATCACAAATCTACAGTGGTCAAAATCACATGGTATTGTCACAAAGATAGACATACTGATCAATAGAACTAAATTGAGAGATGTGATATAAATCATCGCATACACGGTCATCTGATATTCGACTAGGCCACCAAGCCCACTCAGCTGGGAGTGAATGGTCTCTTCAACAAATGGTGCCATAGGATCCAGCAATTCCACTGTTGGGTATATACCCAGAAGAATTGAAAGCAAGGAAATGAACAGATATATGCACACCAATGTTCATAGCAGTATTATTCACTATTGCCAAAAGTGAGAACCAACCCAAATGCCCATCAACAGATGAATGGATAAACAAAATGTGGTATATACATACAATGGAATATTACTCAGCAGTAAGAAAGAATACAGTCCTAACATACTGGATAAAATGGATGAATCTTGAGGATCTTATGTTGAATGAAACAAGCCAGGCATTGACAGACAAATATTACATGACCTCTCTGATATGAATTAAGTACATCGAGCTGACTCAGAGAGCTAGAGTCTGGAAGATAGGTTTACAGTAAACAGGAAGGGAGAAGGTTGTGAGCCAATGCCCATATGGGTGAAATCTGTGATAAGGTGGAAGTGAGTAGTTGTGCAGAGAAAAGATATGACAGGGGTGTAAGGATACTATTGGGTTAGGGGGTGCAAGCTTGACAGGGGTAAGATGAGGAGGATGAGTTGGATGGTCCATAGAACTGAGATAAGTGTTGTGGGAGGGAGCAAGTGAACTCTCAGGATTGGTGGGTACGTGGGTGAAACTACAATGTTGGGAAAACTTTATTTGCAATATGACAAGGAAGGGCTACTGGTTTAGGGTGTTGAATGGGGGGCATTTGGGATGGGATGCACCTGGGACAGTCTTCTAGAGAATGTGCATGTGATCATTTGGTCAAAATGTGCTGTATCAGTGTGGAGAGAGCTACCTAGTGAGTGGGGAGGAATTGGTTTCCATGGGGAGGCCCGATATGTTCTCAAACAGAGGGGAGGGTTTCTCCTAATAGGGGAGGACAGACTAATGTGTCCAGCCCTCAGCATTGTTGCAAATATCTATGAATCTTGTCCTTCAAGGAGTGAAGCCTGGTGGTCGCCATGGGCCCTGAGGGAAGAAGGAGGGAGGAATAGAACAGATTGAAGAGGGAGTATTTATGGTGTAATGGAAGTGTTCTGCATGATCTTGCAATGATGGATACAGGCTTTGTTAAATTTCATCAGAAAATTATAAAAGTATATGGTCTAAAATGTAAACCATAATGTAAGCCATTTACCATTGTTGGTAGCTATGTTTCAATATTTATACATCAATTGTAACAAAAGTACCATCCTCATGTAAAAAGATTATTAGTAGGGAAGGGGGAAAAGGGTGAGGAAGTTGGGTATATGGCAGTCCCCTATATTCTGTATGCAACCTTACTGTGACCTAAAACTTCTTTGAAGACATTATATTAAAAAGTAAGACACTGGGGAAGAAATGGAAGAAAATGCCACTGTACATACAGTACAACTGATATTACAGTGATGAAATGCAAAATGTGAAAAAAAGTTTTACTTTTTATTTTTTAAATATTTTTTATTTTTAGTACCCCAATTTTTTTACTTTATTTTAGTTTAAGTTTTTCTAAATTATTATGTAATTTATTTCTTATGTTTGAAGCTATCATTACTATTTCATTTTCCTATTAATTGAATTTGGAATATTCTTGGCTCCATTTTTGAAGAAGTTTTGGATCACAGAAGGGTTACAACTGTGGCAGGGGAGGATCAGTGGGGTGGGGTTTCAGTGATGGGGGGTGCATGGGAGGAAGTACATCTGGGCTTACATATAAGGTAAATAAATATGTTTGAATATTCATGGGACATTGCCACAGAGGGTAGAGAGTCACACAACAAATAAAAGATTATTGAATTTCCATCCTGGGGAGCTCTGCCACATTCTATATTGGAACAACAACAATCTCCCAAGTACAGGGGCAATGACTAGTGAAGAAAGATGGTCCATTGATGGGCCCTTGATATTGAAGACTATGCTTATGAGCCTTTTGCTCTTGAATTTGCAACTTAGCCTAGTGTTGAAGAGTGCCTAAGAGTTACCTCCTGAGAGCCTCCTTTTTGCTCAAGTGGGTCCTTTCTCTAAGCCAAACTCAGCCTAGCAACGTACATGACTCCTGGGGGATGAGCCTCCCTGGCACTTGGCACCAAGGGATTACTACCAAGCACTGGCTAGTGACACAGGTGGAAAAAGACCTTGAATAAAAGGAGGAAAATGTAAAGACAAATGAGTGTATATGGCTAAGAGATGTCAAAGTGAGTCAGGAAGTGATCAGAGAGTTAATGCTTATGCATGTCTCAGCAGGATCTCAGAGATAGTCAAGGGAGATACTGCCCTGAAAAGCGGGGTTCCTGAGGGCTCCAGAGACACCCAGGCCCTACGGTCATGGCAGATATCTCTGGAGTTTGGTGACTTACTAGTGGGCCCTACTTTGGAGTTAGTGCTCCCAAGTGTGACAGAGTTGGACTCAGATGTGACTTCTCTACACATACCTCTTCTGTCCCTTATATTTGAACCTATACTTGGTGCTGGAATTTGTAAGTGTATGTCCAAGAAACTTTAATCTCTGGGCTGTCCATGTGCCAGTTGGGCCCTGAATCTCTGCGGGGTTGCTTTACTTACTCTCCAGTTCATTGGACTCATCCAACTAACAATGAGGTGAGGAAAGACAGCCACCACACCAAGTAACCAAGAGAGTCTACAACTGCAAGCAAGAGAGTCCCATCCATCAGCCATATGATATCAAAACCCCATTTCAATTAGAGGTCAAGTGGGTATAACCATCTCAGAATCCTCAGGACTGGGGAATAAAATATTGACTAAAGTAGACTTACTGATATTCTACTATAGACTTATTGTGATTCTAGCAATGGAAGGAATTATGTCATTGATGTGGAGATAGTGGCCACTGAAGATGCTGTAGTCAGGGAGAGGGAAAAAGAGGTGCAATATGGGGGCATTTTCAAGACTGGGAATTGAACTGAGTGACATTGCAATGACAGATATAGGTCATTATATATCTTGCCATATGTATTAGCCAGCCAAAAGGGTGCTGATGCAAAATACCAGAAATGGGTTGGTTTTTATAAAGGATTTTATTTGGTGTAGAAGCTTACAGTTACTAGGCCATGAAACATGATTTACTACCCTTACCAAAGTCTATAGCCATGTGTTGGAGCAAGACAACTGCCAACGTTTGCCAGGGTTCAGATTTCTTGGGTTCTTCTCTTCCCAGGGTTCCGTTTCTCCCTGGATTCAGCTCCTCTGTTTTCTCCACAGGCCAGCTGTGAACTGTCAGGCAAATGGCTCATTTCTTTTCCCGGAGCCTCCTCTCCTTCCTCACAACCAAGCTACTCTGTTGTTTACTTCCCTGGGGCTCTAGCTCAAGACTGCGCATCAGAAATCCAATATCAAAACTCCAACTCAAAAACTCCAATTCTGTCCTTTGTCATGTCTTTTATCTTTGAGACCCCATCCACCAAGGGGTGGGGCTCAACACCCTACTGACATGGCCGAGTGAAAGCCCTAATCATAACTTAATCATGCCCAGATGAACAAACAGTTTACGAGCATAATCCAATATCTATTTTTGGAATTCATAACTATTTCAAACTGCCAAACTGCTACACCATACCCTACAGAATTGAGTGGGAGAGAGTGTAAACTACAATGTAAACTATAATCCTTGCTTAGTGGCAATGTTCCAAAATGTGTTCATCAATTGCAATGAATATACCACACTAAGAAAAGCAGTTGTAAATGTGGGGAAAAGTAGGAGGTCTGGGGAGTGGGGCATATGGGAACCTCATATTTTTTCATGTAATGTTTTATGTAATCTAAGTATCTTTTAAAAATACATTTTAAAAATGTATTTTTAAAAACACACTACAAAGCTACAGTCGTCAAAACTGCATGTTATTGGTACAAGGATAGCCATACTGAGCAAAGGAAATGAACTGAGAATTCTGATATAGATCCTTGCACATACAGTCAACAGATATTTGACAAGGCCACCAAGCCCATTCAACTTGGAGAGAATGGCCTTCAAAAAATGGTGCTTGGAGAAGTGGATATTCATATCCAAAAGTATTAGAGAGGAACACCATCTCACACTTTACACAAATACTAACTCAAGATGGATCAAAGATCTAAATATAAGAGCCAAGACGATAAAGACCTTGAAAGATAATGTAGGGACCATCAACAGGATTTTGTATTAGGAAATTGTTTCATGAACTTTACACCCAAAGAAGAAGCAACAAAAGAAAAAAATAAATGAATGAGACCTCCTCAAAAGTGAAAATTTTGCACCTCAAAGGACTTTGTCAAGAAAGTGAAAAGGCAGCCTACAAAATGGGAGAAATTATTTGGTAATCATATATCTGATAGGGACATAATATCCAGCATATACAAAGAAATCCTACACCTCAAAAATAAAAAGACAAACAACCCATTTTTAAAAACTGGCAAGTGATTTGAATAGACATTTCTCCAAAGAAAAAAATACAAATGGCTAAAAAGCACATGAAAAGTTGCTCAACATCAGTAGCTATTAGGGAAATGCGAATCAAAACTACAATGAGATATCATCTTACACCCATTAGACCAGTGGCTATTAAAAAAACAGAGAACTGCAAGTGTTGGAGAGGATTTGGAGGAATGGGAACACTCATCCACTGCTGGTAGGAATGTAGAATGGTGCAGACACTATGGAGGACAGTACCTCAGAAAACTAAACTATAGAACTGCCATATGATGCAGCAATTCCACTGCTTGGAATTTCAGAAGAACTGAAAGCAAGGACACGAACAGATACATGCACACCAATGTTCATAGTGGTATTATTCCCTATTGTCAAAAGTTGGAATCAACCCAAATACCCTTCAACAGATGAAGGGATAAACAAATTGTGGTATATGAATACAATGCAATATTACTCAGCTGTAAGAAGGAATACAGTGTTAACACATGGGATAACATGGATGAATCTTGAGGACCTTATGTTGAGTGAAGCAAGTCAGACAGTAAAGGGCAAATATTACTTGACCTCACTGATATGAATTGAGCAGACTTACAGAGCTACAGTCTGGAAGACAGGTTTACAGGAAATAGAGAGTGAGAAGAAGTTTATCATTCAAAGCCCATATTGGCAAAATCTATGATAAGGGGGAAGTGTGTAGTTGTACAGTGAAGGTGCATGACAGTGGTGTAATGATTCTTTTAGTTCAGGCAGTGCTGATTTGTTAGGGGGTTGGGGTGGAGAAAGAGGGTTTGACTGTCCATGGAACTGTGCCAATAGTTGGGGAAAAGAGCAGGTGAACACTGGGGATTGGTGGGTACATGGTAGAAACTACAATGTTCAGAATGCTTTTTTGGTAATATGGAAAGTGAGGGTTACTGGTTAGGGGTGTTGGCTGTGGGGGCATTCAGGACAAGACACACCTGGGGAAAGCTTCCAGGGACTGTGTGAGTATTCACCTTCCATAGAGTTTTATATTAGTGGGTGGAGACCCACATAATGAGCAGCAAGGTGGTGGACTCCCATCCTGCAGAGGCTCACTATGTTCTCAAATAGATGAGCAGGAGTCTTTCTAGAGCAATGGTGGTGCCTATTGGGGGAGGGCAGACCAGTGTGTCAAGACTTCAGTGTTGTTGCAAGTAACTATGAATTTTTCCTTCAAGGACTGAAGCCTGGTGGTTTCCATGGGTCCCAAGGGGAAGGGGACAGAAGAATAGAATAGATGGAACAAGGGGCATTTTGGGGGAGATTAAGGGGTTCTACATGATCTTGCTATGATGGATACAGGCCCGGTTGAATTGCATCAAAGTTTATAACAGTGTATTGTCCAAAGAGTAAACCATAACATAAACCATTTATCATGGTTGATAACAATGTTTCAATATTTGTCCATCAATTTTAACAAAAGTAACTTCCACATATACAATGTTATAAATAGGGGAAGGAGGAAATGGTGAGGATGTTGGGTATATGGGAGTCCCCTGTATTTGCTCATGACTTTTCTGTAACCTAAAACATCTTAGAAGAACAAAATGAAAAAAAAAGTAAGACAGTGGGAGAATAAATGGAAGACAATGTCACTGTACATATAGGACAACAGATCTTATAGTGATGAAAGGCAAAGTGTCAAAAAATTTTAATATTTTAAAATCGTTTTTATTATCCTAAATTTTAATTTTTTATTTTTATTTTTTAAAATCTTTTTATATGTTATTTCTTATTCTTAAAAATACCATTATGATTCATTTGTTATTAATTGTATTTGGCTATTTTCTTTCCTCCATTTTTAAAATATTAATGTTGTGATTTCTTCCATTGCTTGAATCACAATATGTCTATAACAGAATACCAGTAAGTCCACTCTAGTCCATAGCTCTTCCCCCAATCCTGAAGAGTCTGGGATGGTGATGTCCACTCCACCTCCAAGTGAGAGGGGACTTATATCCCATGGATAAGATGGATGGGATTATCCTGCCTGCAGCTGCAGACTCTCTCCATTCCCTGGGATGGCCATTGTCCATCATCATCTCCCCACCAGGTGTCCTGGGTGAGTCCACTGAGCTGTAGAGTAGGAGTTGCAGCTCCACCAAGATTCTGGGCCCAGCTGGCACATGGACAGCCCAAAGACTCCAGTCTCTGGAAGTACAGCTACAAACTCCAGCACCATATATAGGTTTGAATAGAAGGGACAGATGGACCATATGCAGGGAAGACATATTTGGGTCCAACTCTGTCACTCTCAGGAACACAGATTCCAAAGTAAGGCCCACTGATAAGACACCAAACTCTGGGGCTATCCACCCTGATATAGGACCTGGGTGTCTCCAGAGCCCTCAGGAGCCCCTCTGTTTGGGATGATATCCACATTGGAAGCCTATGAGGTCCTACTGAGATGTACATAAGTGTTACCTCTACCTCTCAGTCTCTTAGCCATATGAACTCATTTGTCTTTACCTTTTCCTCCTTTTATTTGAGGTCTTTTTCCAGTCATATTGCCAGCTGGCACTTGGTAGTAATCCCTCATTGCCAGGGAGGCTCACACCTGGGAGTCATGTCCCACACTGGGAGGAAGGTAATGCATTCATATGCTGAATTTCGCTTAGAGAGAGATTGCCTCTATTTTTTTAAGAAGTTTTGGACCACAGAAGGCTTACATTGTGGTAGGGAAGGATAATTGGTGCAGGGTATCATTGACCGGGGATACAAAGGAAGAAGCTCACCTGGGCATTTATATAAGGTATAGGAATGTGTTCAAATGTTCATAAGACATCATCATGGTGGGTGAAGTATCACACAATAGGGATATCAAATTTCCATTCTGGGATCTCTGCCACATTGTCTAATATTTCAGCAAGAATACCCCAAGTACAGGGACAATGACTAGTGAAGGAGGATGGTCCACTGACAGGCCCTTGATATTGATGCTTATGTTTATGAACCTTTACTCTTGAAATAGAAACTTAGCCTAGTGTTTTAGGTGCCTAAGAGTTGCCTCCTGGGAGCCTCCTTGTTGCTCAAAGGTGGCCTCTCCCTAAGCTGAACTCAGCTTATAAATACAATATGTTTTCCCCAGAGTGAGACATGAATCCCGGGGAGGAGACTCCCTGGCACTGAAGGATTACCACCAAGAACCAACTAGCAATGCAACTGGAAAAAGACCTTGAACAAAGGGGGGAAATTGTAGAGACAAATGAGTTTATATGACTAAGAAACTTAAAAGTGAGTCAGGAGGTCATTCCAGAGATTATGCTAATGCACATCTCAGCAGGATCTCTTTGACTGCCCAAGTATATACTACCCCAAATAGTGGGGGTCCTGAGGTCTCTGGAGACATTCAGACACTATAGTCAGGGCTGATAGCTTAGGAGTTTGGTGCCTTGTTAATGGGCCTTACTTTGGAATTTATGCTCCCCAGAGTGACAGAGTTGGACACACTTGTGGTTTCCCTAAACTTGCCTCTTCTGTCCTTCTATGTGAACCTATAATTATTGCTAGAGTTGGTAGGTGTACTTCCAAGAAACTGAAATCTTTGGGCTGTCCATGTGGCAGCTGGACTCTGAATCTCATCAGAGTTGAAACACCTACTCTCCAGTTCATTGATCTTACCCAGAACAACTAACATAGAAGTGATGATGGACAACTACCATACTAAGGAAATGAGAGAGTCTACAACTGCAAGCAACAAAGACCCATCCATTGGATCTATGGGATCACAGCACCTTCTCACTTAGAGATGGAGTGGACATCACCATTCTCGGATCCTCAGGACTGCTGGATGAACTATGGACTACAGTAAAGTTACTGTTATTTTACTTTAGACTTATTGTGATTCTAGCAATGGAAGAAATCATATCATTGATATGGAGGCAACGGCCACTGCTGGTTGTTAGGGCAGGGAGAGGGGAAAACAAGAGTAATATGGGGGCATATTTGGGACTTGGGAATTGTCCTGAATGACATAGCATCAACAGATACAGGCCAGTATAATCCTGTCATATCTTACAGAATTCAATGAGAGAGAGTGTAAACTACAAGGTAAAATTTAATCCCACGCTTAGTGGCAATGCTCCAAAATATGTTCATCAATTGCAATGAATGTACTTCACTAATGAAGGCTGTTGTTAATGTGGGAAAATGTGGGAGATGTGGAGAGCAGGAAATATGGAAAACCCCTATGCTTTTTATGTGATATTTGTATAATCTAAGTACCTTTAAAAAAATAGAAAAAATAAAAGTAGGCATCAGGGCACCTACAAAGAAAAAAAAGCTAATTGCAAAATCAAGAAAATGTTTTATCCATAATGACTTGAATTTAAAAAGGATTGAACTCTCCAATTAAAAGGGAGAGATTTGTTGATTGGATAGAAAGAAATCGTTCACGTATATGCTTCTTACAAGAGACTAACCTTAGACCAAAAGACACAAATAGGTTGAAGGTGTAATAATGGATAAGTAGTCTATCAAAATTGGAACCAAAGAGAGTGGGGATGGCTGTACTAATATCAGAGTAAAATAGAGTTTAAGCCAAAACTATTACAAGAGACAAAGAAGGATATATTATATAATAAATATAATATTGCATTAATAAAAGGGCCAGTCTACTTAGAATATACAACAATTGTAAACACATAAGCAGAGATGATGTCATTTTTATGTAGAAAATATCAAAGAATTTTCAAGAAATGAGTAGATCTAATTGACAAATTCAGCAACATTGCAATGTACCCAATGAACATAAAAAAATTATTTGAGTTTCTACATATCAATAATGAAAGAACAAAACTGGAAAGTAATAAAAACAATTCCATTTATAATAATATCTTAAAGAATAAAATATCTTAGAATAAATTTAGCAAGTTATGAAAGACTTGCACACCAAAACTACAAAACACAGCTGAAAGTAATAAAAGATTAAATAAATGCAGATACAGGCCATTACATATTTTGCCACAACCTACAGGATTGTGTGAGAGAGAGTGTAAACTACAAGGTAAACTTTAATCCACACTTAGTGGCAATGCTCCAAAATGTGTTCATCAATTGCAATGGATGTACCACACTAATGAAAGATGTTGTTAATGGGGGAAAATGTGGGCAGTATGGGGAGCAAGGCATATGGAAATTCCCTATATTTTTATGTAACATTTATGTAATCTAAAAATCTTTTTTAAAATTTTAAAAAATATGAAAAAGACCAAACAAATGGCAAGACATGCCACATTCATAGATTGGAGATTTAATGTTGTTAAGATGATGATACTACTCAAAGTAATCTACAATTCTATGTAACTCCTAGAAAAATATCCATCAGATTTTTTTTTTAAAGCAGAAATGGAAGCCTACCCTTAAATTTATATGGAATCAAAAAGGGGCTCCATGGAGCCAAAATAGTCTTGAAACAGAAGAATGATATTGAGGTTTCTCACCTCATTGCAAAACATACTACAAGGACACTGTTATCAAGACACTGTGATATTGGGATAAGGATAGACATATAAATCCTCTGATCCTACCCCATAGCACACCATACAAAATTTACCAGCTGATAATGCAGTGCTGTGGCCTCTTTAAGATGACACAATACAAGAATGGGAAACCATGCACAAAATGAAGTAGACACCAATTTTAGACCACAACCACTATGTGGTCCTGTGATTCCAATGGGTAGAATAAGTTGGTATGCCAACCAGGGATGGAAGAAAGAGTGACCTTGCTGACCATCACTCTAAGCAACCCCCTTGGGTTGTTTTGCTTCCCATCCACTCAGCAGAGCTGTTGGTCTTCAAGTCCTGGCTTCCAGAGGGAGGATGCTTCCAACAGGGGACACAGAAATGAGTCCCATGAAACTTAGAGTTGCATGTGCAGCACTAAGAAATGGAGACATGGACATAGCAGGTCACTATATAATATGAAGATCTGAGATTCATGGAATACCATGACTCTGCAATAGGTACAATTAGAGAACAATCAAAAACATTTATGCACCTAATTGGAGCACCTCAAAATACATGAGGCAAATTCAGGAAAAACTAAGTGGAGACATAAATGCTTCTACAATTATAGTGGGGGACTTAATAAACCATTATCACTATTAGACAGAACATCTCAATAGAGAATGAATAAAGAAACAAAGACTTTGAATAATACATTAGAGGATCTGGACCTAATAGATATATACAGAAAGCTACACCCAAATACAGTAAGATAAACATTCTTCTCAAGGTCACATGGATCATACTCCAAGTTAGACCATATGCTAGGCCACAGAACAACTCTCGATGAATTCAGAAAGATTGAGATTATACAAAGTAATTTCTCTGACCACAATGGATTGAAATTGGAAATCACTAAGGGCCAGAGAAACAGATTAGGCACAAAGATATGGAAGTTAAACAACACACTCTTAGACAAGCAGTGAGTCAAGGAGGAAATCTCAAAAGAAATCAGTAGCTACCTTGAAACAAATGAAAATGACAACAAAACATATGAAAACCTATGGGATGCAGCAAAAGCTGTACTTAGAGGGAAATTCATAGCCATAAATGCATGTATCAGAAAAGAATAAAGAACTAATATTGAAAACATAACTGCATGGCAGGAGGAATTAGAAAAAGAACAACAAACTAACCCTAAAGAAAGTAGACAGAAAGAATTAACAAAGATTAGAGAAGAACTAAATGAAATAGGAAATAAGAAAGCACTACAAAATTAAAAAAAAAAAAAAGCTGGTTCTTCAAGAAGATCAATAAAATTGACAAACCCTTAGCCAGACTAACAAAGAAAAAGAGAGAAGAGATGCAAATATACAAAATAAGAAATGAGCAAGGGGATATCACTTCTGAACCCACAGAAATAAAGAGTATCATAAGAGGATATTTTCAAAAATTATATGCCAACAAAAATGATAATTTAGAGGAAATGGACAAATTCTTAGAAACTCACAAACAGCCTACATTGACAAAAGAAGAAATTGATGAACTCATCTCAACTGGACTAATTACAAGTAAAGAGATAGATTCAGTCATCAAAAATTTCCCAAATTAGAAGAGTCCAGAACCATACAGCTTCACAGGTAAATTCTACCAAACATTCTAGAAAGAGCTAATACCAAACCTGATTAAGCTTTTCCAAAAAATAGAAGTAGAAAGAACATTTCTTAACTCATTCTATGATGCCAACATTACCCTAATACCAAAGCCAAACAAAGATGCCACAAGAAAGGAAAACTACAGACCAATCTCTCTAATGAACTTAGATGCTAAAATCCTCAACAAAGTATTTCCTAGTCGCATTCAACAGCATATCAAACTTATTATACACCATAACCAAGTGGGTTTCATCCTGGGTATGCAAGGATGGTTCAACATAAGAAAAACAATCAATGTAATACACCATATAAACAGATTGAAAGAAAAAAATGGCATGATCATCTCTATAGATGCAGAAAAAGCATTCGACAAAGTACAGCATGCTTTCCTGATAAAAACACTGCAAAAGATAAGAATAGAAGGAAACTTTCTAAACATGATAAAGGGTATATATGAAAAACCCAGAGCCAACATCATCTTCAATGGTGAAATCCTAAAAGCTTTCCCTCTAAGATCGGGAACAAGACAACAATACCCACTATCATCACTCCTATTTAAAATTGTCTTAGAAGTACTTGCTTGAGCACTGAGGCAAGAAAAATATATAAAAGGCATCCAAATTGGAAAAGAAAAAGTAAATATTTCACTATTTGCAGGCAACACAATCCTATACATAGAAAGTCCTGAGAAATCTAATGCAAAGCTTCTAGAACTTATAAAGGAGTTCAGTAAAGTCACAGGCTATAAGATCAATGTTAAAAATTCAGTAGCATTTCTGAACACCAATAATGAGCAATCTGAGGAGGAAATCAAGAAAAAAAATACCATTTACAATAGTAACTAATAGTATCAAATACCTAGAAATAAATTTAAATAAAGATGTAAAAGACTTATATACAGAAAACTACACAACATTGTTAAAGGAAATCGAAGACCTAAATAAAAGGAAGAATAGTCCCTGTTCATATACTGAAAGACAAAGCATCATTAAGATGTTTGTCATACCCAAATTGATCTACAGATTTAATACAATTCAAACAAAAATTACAACAGCATTTTTTTTTTGCTGAATTGGAAAAGTTAATTATGAAATTTATTTGGGGAGCAGGGCATGTGAGAATCCCTATGTTTTTTGTGCAGCATTTGTGTAATCTGAGTATCTTTTTAAAAAAAAAAATTGGTGTTAAAAAATATAAAATAAAATATTACATGGAAAAATAATTAATTAATTAATTAATTAAATATAAAAGCCAAGACCATACAGATCTTGGAAGATAATGTAGGGAAGCATCTACAAAATCTTATATTAAGAAGTAGTCGTGAACTTTACACCCAAAACACAAGCAACAAAAGAAAAAATAGGAAAATGGGACCTCCTCAAAACCAAAAAACTTGCACCTCCAAGGAGTTTGCCAAGAAAGTGAAAAGGCAGACTGCCCCATGGGAAAAAAATTTTGGCAACCATATATCTGATAAGGGCCTAATATCCAGCATATATAAAGAAATCCTAAACCTCTGGGGGAAAAAAAAAGACAAACAACCCATTTAAAACATGAGCAAGTGATTTGAATAGACACTTCTCCAAAGAAGAAATACAAATGGCTAAAAAAAAATACATGAATACATGAATCACTACATGTATACATGTATACATGAATCAGCATCACTAGCTATTAGGGAAATGCAAATCAAAACTACAATGAGATATCACCTTACACCTATTAGACTGGCCGCTATAAAAAAAATAGAGGATGGCAAGTGTTGGAGAGGATGTGGAGAAAAGGGAACACAATGTAGAATGTTGCAGCCATTGTGGAGGACAGTTTGGTGGTTCCTCAGGAAAATAATTATAAAGCTGCCACATGATCCAGCAATCCCGCTGCTGGGTATGTACCCAGAAAATTGAAAGCAAGGACATGAACAGTTATATGCACACCAATGTTCACAGCAGCATTATTCACTATTGCCAAAAGTTGAAATCAACCCAAATGTCCATCATCAGATGAATGGATAAGCAAACTGGTATATACATACAATGGAATCTTTGTTGTAAGAAGAAATGCAGTATTAACACATGGGATAACATGGATGAACCTTGAAGACCTTATGTTGAGTGAAGTAAGCCAGGCACTGAAGGACAAATATTACATGACCTCACTGATATGATTTAAGGAAATTGAGCAGACTCACAGAGCTAGAGTCCAGAAGATAGGTTATCAGGAGACAGAAAGGGAGTAGAGGGTGGTGAGCTGATGCCCACATGGGTAAAATCTATGATAATGTGGAAGGGTTTGTTTCGGCAGTGGATGGGCTTGACAGTGGTGCAATGATGTGATTGGAATCAGTGGTGCTGACTGTGAGGGTGACTAGGGTGGGGGGTTGGGGTTGGGCTATTCATGAAACTGGGGGAAGTGTTGGGGGAAGTAGGTGAACTCTGGGGATTTGCAAGTCTGCGGTTAAAACTACAATGTTGGGAATGTTCTTTTGGCAAATATGGCAGGGGAGGGTTAATGGTGTAGGGCATCTGGTGTGGGGGGATATATGAGATAGGATGCACTTGGGGCATGCTACTATGGAACATGAAAGTGTTAATCTTGTCATAGTATGATATCTCAGTTGGTGGAGACCCACACAATCAACAAGAAAATATTAAACTCCTATCCTGGGTAGTCCTGCTATGTTCTCAATTAGAGGAACAAAAATCCCTTGAGAACATATGTAGTGCCAAAAAAAAATAAAATAAAAAAAATAAAAAAACCCCACCAATATGTCAAGCCCTCAGTAGTATTTCAAGTAACTATGAATGTTATTCTTCAAAAGATGAAACTTAGTGGTTACCATAGGTTCTAAGGGGAGGGGAAGGGAAGACAAGAATAAATGGAACATAGCACATTTTAGGGCATTGGAATTGTTCTGCATGACCTTCCAGTGATGGCTATAGGTCATTTTAAAATTTGCCAAAACCTTTAAAAGTGTACAGTCCAAAATGTAAACCATTGCCCATGGTTAGTAGCAACGTTTCAAAATTTGTATATGAATTTTAACAAATGTACCACCCACATGTAAAATGTTATTAACAGGGAAGAGTGGAAAAGGGGGAGAACATTGGCTATATGGGAATCCCCTATATTTTCTATGTGACTTTTCTGTAACCTACAGCTTGTTTGAAGATAAAATGAAAAAAATAAGACACTGGGAGAATATACAGAAGAAATTTTTATTGTATTTAGACAGCAATAGATCTTACAGTGATGAAAGGCACAATGTATAAAAATTTTTTATATTATTGCAAATTTTTTATTTTTTGTATTTTTTTTATTTTTAAAACTATTGTTTGTATTTTATTTTCTTAGTAATTTTATTTGGTTATTGTGTTGGCTTCCTTTTTGAAGAGGTTTTGGTCACAACTGTGGCAGGGGAGGATCACTAGTGTGAGGTGTCAGTGATGGGGGGATGTATGTGGAGGGGTGCATGAGGGGCATGACTCTAAGGCAAATGATTATGTTCAGGTGTTCATGGGGGATTGTCTTGGTAGGTTGAGTCCTGCACAATAACCAAAAGAATATTAAAATCCCACCCCTGGGGAGTTCTGGCATATTCTCTAAAGAATGGCAAGAATTCCCTGAGTACATGGGCTGTGCTTAGTGAAGGAAGACAGACCATTATGCCAGGCCCTTGATATTGATGATTGTACTTATGAACCTTTTCTTGTGAAATTGAAACTTAACCTAGTATTATATATTGCCTAAGAGTTACCTCCTGAAAGACTCAGTTCACACATGTGGCCTCTCTGTAAGCCAAACTCAGTTCACACATGTGGCCTCTCTGTAAGCCAAACTCTGCATGTAAAGGCAATACATCCTCCACCTTCCAGCATGGAACATGACTCCCAGGGATGAGTCTCCCTGACACCCAGGGATTATTACCAAGAACCAACTAGCAATGTATCTGAAAAAATACCTTAACACAAAGGGGAAAATATTAAATACAAATGAGTGTTTATGGCTAAGAGATTTCCAAGTGAGTCAGGAGGTCATTCCAGAGGTTATGCTTATGCATGTCTCAGCAGGATCTCATCGACTGCCACAGTAAACAGTGCCTCAAGGATTCTCAGGACCCTACAGATATCCAGACACTACAAGTAGGGCAGACAATCTCAGGAATTCAGCACCTTGTCATTGGGCCTTGTTTTGGAATTTATGCTCCCCAATGTAACAGAGTTAGACTCATTTATAGTTTCCCTACACATTGCTCTTCTGCCCCTTTGTTTGAATCTATATTTAGAAGTATTCTTGTTAAATATATGTGCCAGAGACTTAAATCTTTGCTCCAATCATGTTCCAGTTGAGCCCTGAATCTCAGCAGAGTTGCAACACCTACTCTCCAGTTCAATGGATTCACCCAAGACAACCAACAAGGAGATGGTGATGGACAATGCCAATCTCAAGGGACAGAGTTTCTGCAACTGCAAGCAAGATATTTCTATCCACCTGCCCCATAGGATGTAAGCCCCTTCTCAATTAGAAACAGAATGGACATCACCATCCCCAAATCCTCAAGATCAGGGAATGAAGAATGGACTAAAGTAGACTTATTATTAGTCTATTATAGACTTACTATTATTCTAGCAATGGAAGAACTTTTATCACTGATATAAAGGCAGTGGGTACTAGAGGTTCTGAGGGGCAGGAGTGGGAAGAATAGGTATAATATGGAAGCATTTTTGGGACATTGGAGTTGTCCTGCTTGACATTGCAATGACAGATACATGCCAGTATATATTTTGTCATAATGTACAAAATTGTGTGGGACACAGTGTAAACTGTAATGTAAACTATAGCCCACGGTTAGTAGCAATGCTTTAACATGTGTTCATCAGTTGTAATGAATGTACTACACTAATGAAGGATCTTGCTAAAGTAGGAAAGTGTGGGAAGAGGAGGGTTTAGGGCATATGGGAATCCCCTATATTTTTATGTAACATTTATGTAATCTAAAGCTTATTTAAAATTTTTTTAATTAAAAAAAAAATAAGAAACTAAAAAAGGAAATAATCCCTTAAAAAATGGACCATCGATATGCTGTCTACAAAAGACTCATCTCAGATGTAAGGACACAACCAGGTTGAAAGTGAAAGGTTGGAAAAAAATATTCCACACAAATAGTAGCCACAAAAGAGCTGAAGTAGCAACATTAATATTAGACAAAATAGGTTTTAAATACAAAACTATTATAAAGGATGAAGAAGGTCATTATATATTAATAAAATGGGCAATTCACCAAAAATAAATTACTATATTAAATACTTATGTGACTAACTTGGGTGCCCCAAGATAAATGAGACACACACTGGCAAAGCTGAAGGGAGAAATAGATGACTCCACAATAAAAGTTGGAGTCTTCAATAAATCACTCTCAGTATTGGAAAGAAATTCGGGGCGGAAGATAAATAAGAATCATTCTCTCCAACACTTGCAGTTTTCTGACTTTTTAATAGTGGCCATTCTAATAGCTGTGAAAAGATATCTCATTGTAGTTTTGATTTGCATTTCCCTGGTGATGTTGAACATTTTTGCATGTGGTTGTTGTTTTTTTTGCCAATTGTATTTCTTCCTTGGACAATTGTCTGTTCAATTCTTTTGCCAATTTTTAAATCTGTTGTTTGTCTTTTTATTGTTGAGTTGTGGTATATCTTTATATATCATGGGTATTAACTCATTATCGGATATGGGATTTCCAAATAACTTCTCCCATTGAATCAGATATCTTTTCACCCTTTTGACAAAGTCATTTGAAATGCAAGTGTTTAATTTTGAGGAGATTCCATTTATCTATTTTTTTTTCTTTCATTGCTCATGCTTTGGGAGTCAGATTTAAGAAAGTACTGCCCCCTTAAGAGTTCTCCACAGGAGAGAAGATTGTGGGAACATGGTCTACAGGTTAGACATATAAATCTTAGCTATCACTAAAGCAATTTTTAAAAAGCCAGAGGCTGCTGTGGGGACCAGCTTTGGGGCACAGCATACCAGGACACTGCTTACCAACTCCCAGAAGAGCAAGGGTCAGAGACACGAAGAAGCCAAAACAAGTAATCATGAGTTATTAAACCTCCCGGCTTCCGGGAAGGGCTCCTCTCCCCCACTCGCAAGATATTAAGTGAGAGTAAAACTCCTGATGAATTGTATCTAACCAAGAGTAGAGCAGACACCTACCTCCATGGGAAGTGCTCTGAGTCATCTAGGCAGGTCCTGGACAGATAGGGAAGTCGGGAATAATCCGGGGTTTGCTTACCTCAGTGACTGGAAGAGGCATACATACCCGGCCCTCAGGACAGACATACTAGGTGGAGTCCCAGGCCCTGCTCCAAACAGGTGTGTGACAGCAGATTCCTTGTGAGGAAGAGGGGTCGGGGAGAGCAGAGAGCGAATTTTTTTGCAGTGAGTTTAGCCAGCTGGGCCCCCCTTGAATATCGGAAGGGACCCGGACTGGACAGGGAGAGGAGAGGGAGATCATCACGGGCTGGTGGTCATGCCCAGTCACCTAGGTAACTAGACAAATTACATCAGAGAGGAGGCAGAGACAGGCGGCAATCAGCACCACTCCAGCTGACTGCAGGGGAGCTAACCTGCCCTAGGGAAAAGGGGCTGATGGCCTACTGAAATGCTAATTAGCCTGAGGAGGAAGATTAGCTCAGTGGGAGAATTCCTGCCTATAAGGTCCCTGGTTCAATTCCTGGCTATTCCTTGAGAAGAGATCCAGCAGGTTATAAGGCAGCCAGCTGGAACTTAATGACAAGGAACTTATAGACATTTTCTTTGTATTAGCTTTAATTGGATCTCTTATTTGAAAAAAAAAAAAAAGTACATTTTCTTTTAGTTCCCTTACTTTACTCACTAAAACCCAGTTCAAAACCTGCAGAGGGCAGGCTGCAGGGTGAGTGATTGAGGAACACCAGTAGCCTGAGAAGATCCTTAGGGTCTAAGAGAGAAGGCTGTTTATCAGTGTGTATTATTATTATTTTCTTCTATCTCCTTTAAAAAAAAAACAAACAAGTTGCTGCTGTCTTGTTTCTTGCTTGTTTTTTATCCCCTCCCTTTCTTTCTCTGCTTGTCTACTTTTCCTTTTTCTTTCTTTTATTCTTTTGGTTACTGATCTATTCTACCTATGCTACTTCTCTTCACTCCTTCATCTTTATACCTTTTGTTTCTCATAGTTGTTCTTTCATTCACCTCCTTTATCTGGTCTCCAATTTTTCTTGTTTGTATTTATCCCTCTCTCCCTTTTTCTCTGTGATACTCTAT
>JAQZBX010050133.1:6016-19839 GCA_029593785.1 Cabassous unicinctus | reverse complement strand
ACAGGATTGGTGTTAATTCTTTTTGAAATGCTTGGTAGAATTCACCTGTGAAGCCATCTGGTCCTGGACTTTTCTTTGCTGGGAGATTTTTGATGACGGATTCAATCTCCTTAATTGTGATTGGTTTGTTAAGTTCTTGTATTTCTTGTAGCGTCAGTGTAGGTTGGTTGTGCATTTCTAGAAATTTGTCCATTTCATCAAGGTTGTCTAGTTTGTTGGCATATAGTTTCTGATAATATCCTCTTATGGTTCTTTTTATTTCTGTGAGGTCATTTGTAATTTCCCCCCTTTCATTTCTGATTGTATTTATTTGCATCTTCTCTCTTCTTTTCTTTGTTAGTCCAGCAAAGGATTTATCAATTTTATTGATCTTCTCAAAGAACCAGCTTTTGGTTTTGTTGATTTTCTCTATTGTTTTTCTGTTCTCATTTTCATTTATTTCTGCTCTAATATTTACTATTTCTTTCCTTCTGCTTGCTTTGGGATTGGTTTGCTGTTCTTTTTCTAGTTTCTCTAGTTGTTCAGTTAAATCTTTGAGTTTAGCTCTTTCTTGTTTTTTTTAATATAGGCATTTAGGGCTATAAACTTCCCTCTCAAGACTGCCTTCGCTGTATCCCATAAGTTTCGATATGTTGTATTCTCATTTTCATTTGTCTCAATACATTTACTTATTTCACTTGCAATTTCTTCTTTGACCCACCGAATATTTAGGAGTGTGTTGTTCAGTCTCCATGCATTTGCAAATTTACTTTTTTCCTGTCTGTTATTGATTTCAATTTTCATTCCATTATGATCTGAGAAGGTGTTTTGTATAATTTCAATCTTTTTATATTTTTTGAGAGCTGAATTGTGACCTAACATGTGGTCTATCCTGGAGAAAGATCCATGGGCACTTGAGAAGAATGTATAACCCTCTAAGTTTGGATGCAGTGTTCTGTATATGTCTGTTAGGTCTACCTTGTTTATCATATTGTTCAAGTTCTCTGTTTCCTTGTTGATCTTCTGTTCAGTTGTTCTCTCTAATGATGTGAGAGGGGTGTTGAAGTCTCCAGCGATTATTGTAGAAATGTCTCTTTCTCCCTTCAGTTTTGCCAGAGTTTGTCTCATATGTTTTGGGGCACCCTGGTTAGGTGCATAGATATTTATGACTGTTATATCTTCCTGGAGGATCGTCCCTTTTATTAATATATAATGGCCTTCTGTATCTCTTATCACTTTTTTGCATTTAAAATCTGTTTTGTCTGATATGAGTATAGCTACCCCTGCTCTTTTCTGTTTACTATTTGCGTGGAGTATCTTTTTCCAACCTTTCACTTTCAGCCGGTTTGTATCCCTGGGTCTGAGGTGAGTTTCTTGTAAGCAGCTTATGGATGGCTCATGATTCTTTATCCATTCTGTCAGCCTGTATCTTTTGATTGGGGAATTTAATCCATTCACATTCAATGATATTACTGAAAATGCACTATTTATTTCCTCCATTTTATTCTTTGGTTTTCATATGTCATCTTGTTTTTGTCTCTCTTTTTACTATTTTGGTTATCCTTTCTGCTTTTCTTTCTTCTATACTCTCCTCCAAACCTCTCTCTCCTGTCTTTTTCTTTCAGGTTCTAAGGCTTCCTTTAATATTTCCTGCAAAGGTGGATTCTTTTTTGCAAACTCTCTTAGTTTCTGTTTGTTTGTGAATACTTTATACTCACCTTCCTATTTGAAGGACAGTTTTGCTGGATAAAGAATTCTCAGCTGGCAGTTTTTCTCTTTCAGTTTCCTAATTGTATCATACCACTGTCTTCTTGCCTCCATGGTTTCTGAAGAGAAATCTACACTAAGTCTTACTGGACGTCCCTTGTACGTGATCGTTTGCTTCTCTCTTGCTGCTCTGAGAATTTTCTCTTTATCTTTTACATTTGACATTCTGAATAGTATGTGTCTTGGCGTAGGTCTATTTGGATTTATTCTCATTGGGGTACGGTGTGCCTCTTGGACATGTAAGTTCATTTCTTTTGTGAGAGTTGGGAAATTTTCAGCTATTATTTCCTCAAATACTCTTTCTGCCCCTTTTCCTTTCTCTTCCCCTTCTGGAACTCCCATGACACATTTTGTGTTGTCATTCAACTCTCTGAGCCCCTGCTCAATTTTTTCCATTCTTTTCTCTCACTGTTCTTTTCTCTCTTCAATTTTAGCTGCTCTGTCTTCGGTATCACTTATTCTTTCTTCTATCATTTCAACTCTGCAGTTGTATGCCTCAAATATGTTTTTGACTTCACCTATTGTGTCTTTCATTCCCATGAACTCCATTACTTTTCTGTTCAGGATTTCAAATTCTTCTTTGCATTCTCTCAATGTCTTCTTGATGTCATTTATCTCTTTAACTATGTTGTCTTTCATCTCATTAATTTGATTTTGGAAACTTGTACTCATCTCACTGATTAGTTCTCTCAAATTCTGCATCTTTTCTGGGACTTTGATGTATTCCTTTTCTTGGGCCATGTCTTCTATTTTCTTAGTATGGCTCGTAATTTTTTGCTGGTGTTTAAACATCTGGTTAGGTTGTATTTTACTTAGATACTCTATCTCTTTCTCTTTTATAGGGTTTTAGTGACAGGAGGCTGTGAGTTACCACAGCTCTTTGATTTTTGGCTCAAACTTGATTGTTAGGATTGTCCTGCTGGTTGCTCAAAACTGGGCACTGGATCCAGTAATTGGTTGTAGAGTCATTTCCTAGGGCTTTGGGCAGGGAGGCTATAGAGGCCAGGAAAAGCCTCTCCTATTTATTTTTAATTTTCTTATGTGCACTTCCTTGGTCTGCCAGGAGATGGCGCTCATTGGCAGCTTGCAGTTTAATGCCTGGTCAGAGTGTATTTGTTGTGACACAGACTAGATCAATGTGATAGAGCTTCCTGTCTGGAGGCTAAGAGCCTTGTAATTCAAACTTTCTGAGACAGTTCTCCAGTCTTCTCCAGTAGCCCCCTCCCTTTTCCCAGCTAAGAAATATTTCCACTCCCCTCTGAATCCTTAACAACTAGTCCCTGTTAGTAGAGTAGGAGATTGGGAGGTTTGTATATCTTTAGCCCCTTGCAGGCTCCAAGGCAAACAATGGCGCAGCCCCACCCGGCCTGGAAGGGCTCTCAGGACAGGGCAGACCAAACTTGTGAGTCAAAAGCAGGTTCAGCCCCAGGTTCTCTCTCCCCTCTCCTGTGGAGTCCTCAACAATTAGTCCAGGCTAGAAGAGAGGGAGGTTGCGAGGGTCAGATTTCTCCAGTCCTTCCTAGGCTCCCAGGGCAAACCACTGTGTGGAAGGGTCCATGGGGCTCCGCAGCCCAAATTTGTGGGTCAGAACCTGAGTCAGCCCAAGGCTGTGTCCCTCTCTCTCCCCTTTCCAGGAGTGGTAGATCCCTGGAGCCCCCTTTGTCTGTAGTCGCAGGCCCAGAGGCCCGAGAATTCTAAAGAGTGTGGGGGAGGGTGCTGGCGGCAACAGGGTCCAACTCACGGTTCTGTTGCCGCGATTTCCCTCTTTTGTCCCTCTCTCCTCTGGGTGGTGTGCAGCCTTCACCTGCTGTCCTAAACCCTAGAAGATCTATTTCGGGGCTGTTTCAGCCTGTCCTCTAGCTATTTTTCTGGAGAAGAGATTCCCATGTCTTACTCTGCATGTGGTTTTAATCAATTGTCTATTGTCCTTTCCTTTCAACCTGTAGAACTCCCTTTAGCATTTCTTGTAGGGCTGGTCTAGTGGTGATGAACTCCTTCAGCTTTTGTCTATCTGGGAATGTCTTAATTCCTCCCTCAGTTTTGAAAAACAGTTTTCCAGATATACAATTCTTGGTTGGCAATTTTTTGCTTTCAGCACTTTAAATATGCCATCCCACTGCCCTCTTGCCTCCAGATTTCTGATGAGAAATTGGCACTTAATCTTATTGAGTTTCCCTTGTACAGGACATGTTGCTTCTCTCTTGCGGCTTTCAGAATTCCCTCTTTGGCATTCAACAGTTATTACAATATGGCAAGGTATGGGTCTACTTGGGTTTATCCTGTTTGGACTTTGTTGAGCATCTTGGATGTGTATATTCATGTCTTTTGTTAACTTTGGGAAGTATCCAGCCATTACTCGCTTGAATATTCTCTCTGCCCCTTTCTCTGTTCTCCTTCTGGGACTCCCACAATGTGTATAATGGTACACTTGACGATGTCCCACAGGTTCCTCAGACTCTGTTTACTTCCCTTTATTCTTTTGTCTTTCTGCTCCTCAGACTGGACAATTTCAATTGTTTTATCTTCAAGTTCATTAATTTTTTCTTCTTCCAGCTCCAATCTGCTGTTGAACCCTCTAGCATTTTTTTTTTCCTTTTTCTGTCACTGTGGTCTTCAGTTCTGTTTGGTTTCTTTTAAAAATTTCCATTTCCATATTGATATTCTCTTTGTGCTCATCTTTCTTTTTCCCAATTTCCTTTAGTTTCTTGTCCATTTTTTCCTTTAGCTCTAAGCACATTTAGAACCACTTTTTAAAGTCTTTATCTGGTATGTCCCAGGTCTAATCCTCCTCGTTGATGATTTTTAATGGCTTTAATTTTCTCCTTTGCCTGGGCCATCACTTTCTGTTTCTTTATATATTTTGTAATCTCTTGTTGAAACCTGGACATTTTTATATTTCAGTTTGCTATTGCTGGAATTTAGACTCTGAGGTGTCTGTTTCTTAAGCTTGCATCCAGCTAGTGTTATGACAGAGCTTTCCTTGAATGCCAACAACTAACAGAAAAAAAAAAAAAGGATAAAAAGAAAACACTTTTTCCAGTCTTTGCAGATTGACCTGTGCCAGTGTTCTCCTTCAGGGCTTATCCACACAATGACTTTGGAGAACAGCTCCAGGCCAAAGCATAGGGTGTCCTGGTCCTTTCTGCCCACGTATCTTATCTTGGGTATGTGCCTGTGGCCCTAGGAATTCCCCACTTACACAGATACAAATGTCCCCTCTTCTCTAAGAAACAGTTTCCCCATGGTCCCAGGTACTGCACTATATGTCCTACAGCCAGAAATTCTTTGTTCCAGGCAGCACGACTTGACTGCTGTCCCACAGCATTCTGTGGGAAAGCCCGGTGAGCTGCCTTCCACACACAGGGCAAATTCTAGGACAGTGAGCCTCTAAGGCTACCACCAGACAGACTGGGCAAGACATACATGCCCTCAGCCTGTGCACAGGGGTTACTCTGCTTCCTCTGGAACCAGGACCAGTGATCTGCACTGGGAATGCTGGCCAGCTCCACACTAACCTGATGAGGGGTAGGGAGGGGGCAGCCAGGGGGCCCTGAGACCCTACAACTTTTAAGTGGCTTTTTAAAATTTATTTGGCACTCACCCGGTTGCTACAATTCTTTAACTGTTTTCTGGAGCTTTGAGAAAGATGTTTCTGCCCGTTCCTGCTGGTTGTTCAAAGCTTCTATGGCAGAACAGAGCCCTGAAGCATCTCACTCCACCATCTTGATTGAAATGGAAGCATTTGCCTTTACGAGAAATTGCCAAAAGTTTTTCTAAAGCTATTTTACCAATTTACACTCCTGACAGGATTCTATGAAAATTCCAGTTGCTCCGTTGCCTCACCAACACTTGGTGTTGTCAGCCTTTTTAATTTTAGCAATTCTAGTGGGTATGTGGTGTTCTCTTCTCTCATTGTGGTTTTAATTTGCCTTTTACTGATAACTAATGATATTGAGCATCTTTTCATGTGCTTATTGGCCATCTGGATATCCTCTTTTGTGCATAGCTGCCTCTTAATACCCGCATAGACACTGGAATGGTGAAACTGAAAACCCCAGCACCTTCCCAGCCACACTGGCCAGCAGAAAACAGCCAATCAAGCAGCAAGATGACCTTTTTCAGACTTCCAAATCTCATGTGAAGCCTCAAACTGGCAGAGAGGAGTGAACATCTACAATACCAACTCAGAGCAGCTTTTCATCTCTGCCCCACGAGAAGGCACATGGAAGGAGGGGGGCGATGGACACCAAGTGCCAGTTCACCCATCGTCCACACGGAGGGTCGGGGCTGCCCTTGTTCTGCCCTTGCTGCCGCACCCGAGGACGCTGTTGGGAATTCTTCTAGCCCTGACTCCTGAAGTCCAGGCTGTGCTCTGGTGTGGTTCATGAGACAGCTCTAGGCCCCCAGCAATATTAAACCACATCGAGTCACATCACAAGAAGGTAAATCGTCTTTTGAATAAGTTTTAATCCATCAATCAACACGAGGGAGATAGTCTCTTTGGGCAGCAGGTACCGATGTCTCCCTCCAGGAGGCTGTCCCTCCAATGGAGCAGGCTCCCACTCAGCCCTCGGCCAGCAACCCAGTACCCATCCAGAATGCAATGGAACCATCTCGTGGTTTTCACTGAATTTATCTTTATGGCTATCTTCTATTTATATCAGGCAGTACTGACCTTCCATTTATGAGTGTGCCTTTTAAAATACATTTATTTAAATCAAAAAGAAAGTTGATCTTTAAAAAAGTAGAGGTGGGGTGAAAATGGGGCAAAAATTAGGAGAAGGGTATGTAATGATTCAAATTTGGCAACTATTGTCCCTAGAAACATTGCCTGCATACCCAGCCAGCGGGTAAACAGGCTGCCAGCATCTCCTGTTCTAAGACAGGGAATATGTGCCCTCCCAGCAGTGCTTTTCAATATTTAAAAAAAGCGACCTGCAGTATGAAATACATTTTATATCATCACCCATTATGTATAGCATTAGGTTGAGCCATATGAAACTGCTATTTTTGTAGGTCAAAAAATACTCAGTGACAATTTCATATGACTCAATTTAATAGACTTATTATAGATATATAGATATCTGGGTGCATGTGTGAGTGCATATATATACATATACACACATACACTCACATATATGTAAATAATATTCCTGGTTGGGCATCTATTCTGATATGTAGGTGGCAGGTGCCACTCATAAAATGTTTTTTAGTATCCCCCCATGTGTACATATTACATGTAATATATATATCACATATAATATATATGTGTATATATATGGTCTTATAGATTATTTGTGATGCACTCTGAGATTTTCTTTTCTATTTTATGTCTTGTTTTTCTTTTTTTAATGCTATTCACAGCCCACTAAATTGATTTCCTAGTCCATGAATGGGCTGTGACCTGAAGTTTGTGAAACACTGTTATGCAACCACCTGCGAACAGGATTTTGTCTCTTTACTTTAGCAGAATCCTTAAACCTGAGCAGAGGTTCCCTGTTCCAGCCCCAGGCTGTGGAGTTCAAGGGCCGTCGGAAAGTACCCTGCTCAGGGTCCCCGCCGGCCTGGGCTCCCCACCCCTATTGCTCGGTGCCCTCCCCCAGGGCCTACACACCTTCCTGGTGTGTGTGCACACCCCAAGCCCAGGGGCGGGGTCGTGGGTTGGGGGGTGTGGATGGCACTTGGACGTGCAGGTGGGGTGTCCACACTCATGGATGGGAGGCCCCTCGTGGTGACAGAGGGAGCTGCGCTGGGAAGAGAAAGGGGCCTCCATTTGTGCTAGGGGTGGGCTGGCACTGGGTACCGGGCTCTGCGCATGGACCAGGCTGGGAGCCTCAAACTGTGTCCAGGTGGAATCTAGCCCTGACCCCCATCTCTGGCCAGAGTCGCCCCCTACCCCCACCCCACTCCGCAATCCCCCTGCCTTACCCTTCAGGGGGCCTGTTCCCAGCGCCTGCCCCTTCCTTCCACTCCCTGTCACAAATGATCGGAGACCAGGAAGCAAGGACCACAGTGCTTTACTTTTCGTCTGAACAGAACAGGCAACTCCCCAGGGCTGCCTTCAAGGGTGGGCAGGGCTGGGTGGGTCGGGGGCTTGGGGCTGGTCAGCGCCAGCCAAGGTCCATCCGGGTCTCCCGCCTCAAGCTGGGCTTCATATATGATTACTCTATATGCTCTGTGATGGGAGGGAGGAGGCTGGGCGCGGCAAGCTGGTGGGGGGCTCAGTCTTGGGGTGCCCAGCGGGCCGTCGGCCCCACTTCCGACGGACTCACCTGCGGTAATTCCGGCATAATTGGGACCAGTGCCTACACTTGCCACCTGTGAGTGAAGGAAACCATTCAGTCATGAGTTTCTACAGTATTGATTATTGTGTGTGCTCTGAGTGCCGGGGACAAGACCGATCAATCCCTGCCCCTCGGGAAGCTCAGAGACAACTCTATAAACAAGTAAATGAAAAACTAACTCACCGCTGTGAAAGGGCCCCAAGGGGGGTTTCCCACATTCACACACATATAAGACCTTTGAAATTTCATCCTATTTCGTGTTCAGTCAGCAAATATTCATTATGCACCTACTATGTGCCAGGCACAGGGAACACAGCTGGGACTAAGAAAGAAAAACAACCCTGCCTTATAGAGCTGACTTTCTGTGGGGGAAGGCTAACAGTGAGAAAAATAACTATCGTAAATGTATGGACAGGGATAATTCAGACAGTGGTAAGTGTTATGAAGAAAAATAAAGCCAGGAAAGGGGCAGGGAGCCTAGGGGCCAGGGGCATGATCAGGGGGCCTCACTGAGGAGGTGACATTTGAGCAAAGACTTGAAAGCGGTGAGCGGGGAGCCACATGGTTATCTGGAGGGAGAGTGCTCTAGACAGAAGGTAGCCAGTGCAAAGGCCCTGAGGTAGAAGGGTACAGGAGGGCTCAAGGGACACCAGAGAGGCCAAGAGGCAAGACCAGAGTGAGTGAGGCAAGCTCTTAGAAGCCAAAGAAGACTTCAGAAAACAGCAATCTTCCCGCTTCCTGGCTGCCCCTGTTGCCTCCCTCAGCCCCTCACTCTCTGGCCTCATTTCCCCCCACTCCCTATCATTCACTCTGCCCCTGCCACCCCAGCCTCCTCACTGTTATTTCAACGAGCTCTTTCTTGTCTCTAGGGCTTTGCACTTGCCCTTCCCACCACCTGTTTTCTTAAATCATCTTTCTCATCATCAGGAATCAGTTCAGATATCACCTCTTCAGAGGGAGCTCCCCTCCTAGGCCCCCTCTGGTCACTCTGTCTCATTTGCCCCCTGGGCAAGTGTCTTTCTCTGAATCCACCTGCCCATTCCTGTTCTTATTTGTTTATTGTCATCTCCCCACCACATGTCAGCTCCCTGAGGCAGCATCCCTCAGGCTCCTGGGCACAGAGTGGGTGCCCACAAAGGTGTGTTGTTGGAACAGCTATGGCCCCGGGTTAGTGGGCTAATGCTCTGGCTCTGGGTCCAGCCCCTCCTAGCTTCTGTGTGACCCAGGGCAGAACCCTTAACTCTCTGAGCCTCAGTGCCTCCCTCACCCGCAGGCAGAGAATAGGGCCTGGCTTCTCTCCTGGCCCAGGCACGCCCTAGCAGTCCTTTTCCTAGGGTCCCGCCTCCCACCTTAATGCAAAGGAGGTGTGACTGTGCCCATTTTCCTGAGGAGGAAATGGGGCTAGAGAGGTAATGAGCTTTCCACCAGTCTTGTCCACTCTGTTAGGCTCCTGACCAGATCTGTGGGCCGTGAGCTTGTGACCCCTGGTGGGACGCTGACTGCCGAAATGGCCCCAGTGCATGACCCCTCGCTGTTAGTACCAGTGTTCTTTGTGAAGTGACTTTGCATTTTCTTCTATCAAGAGGTGGGGTCTATTTCCTGACCCGTTGAATCTGGGCCAGGCCTCGTGACTTGTTTGGACCAACAGAACATGGCAGAGGTGGCAGCGGCTGTTTCTGAGCCTCGGCCTCCAGAGCCTTGCCCACCTTCACTCTCTAGCACAGGCCCCCACCACTGCCATCCCAATAAGTCCAGGCCAGCCTGCTGGAGGATAAGATCCCATGCAGAAGAATCGAAGTTTCCCTTGAAACAGAGCTCCCTGCCAACCCACAACTGACCTCAGATGCATGGGACCAGAAGAACCACCCAGCAGAGCCCAGCCTGAATTGCAGAAACAAGAGCTAAATCAATGGCTGTCATTTTAAGCCCCTGAGCTTTGGGTTGCTTTGTATGCAGCAAAGGCTCACAGATACACCTGTTCAAAACCATCTTTCTGGGAGGCCTTCAGAGCCTGACCCATAGTCACAGGCAAGCCAAGATCTTCTCCTCCTAGTCTCGGTGCCCCTTCAACCGAACTCCCATCCTTACTGGTGAGGATGACGATGCCCGTGATGAACAGCACAGCTGCCACCAACAGCCCCTGTTTCCGAAGGGTGTCCTCGTCTGCAGAGAGGAAAAATGGAAGGGCACAGTGAGAGGAGCCCTCCCCCTTCCTTCCTCCCACATCCTCTCATGGGTAACGTACCATAGAAGAAAGGGTCATCCATATCCTCGCCCGATCCTGGAGAGGACAGAGAGGAAGTCAGAGTTCAGCAAAGGCACAGTCAGGTAGAGGGGACCTCTGGGTCTCAGACTTGAGACACTCAGAACAAAACCCCAAGTCCTCTCCATGGTGTACAATCTGGGTCACCTCTTGGACCTCTTCTCTACCCTCCCCCTCACTGACAAGCAGACCAGGGGCCTTCTTACCCCTTCCCTAGACACCCACAAGGCTCCCTCCCTCACCTCCTTTTCACAAGGACTTCCCTGGCCCCTTCTATCAAACACTCCCCAGTCACTCTCCTGCCCCAGGGGAGTTTTATTTTTCTTGGTAGCAAGTCCAAATTACCTATTATACAATGATCATGTTCATTACTTATTTTCTCTTTCCCCCAACTAAAATGTCAGCCCCGTGAGGGCAGAGAGTTTTGTCTGTCTTATCCACTGCTGTAATCCCAGCATGTAGAATGGTGCCTGGCACCCAGTAGGTGTTTGAGGAATATTTGTTGCATGAATGAATGAATGAATGACTGTACTTTCTATGGGACCCATGGGCAGATCATTTTCACTTGTTCATTTGGGGTTGACTGGGCAGAAAGTGGAGTCTATGACCATGAAAGGAAGAATCAAGGGGCCCCAGAAACAGAGGTTCCTGCTGACCCACAAGCAACCTCAGTTGCCTGAGCAAGTCCAACCGAGACCAGAAGAACCTCCCAGCTGAGCCCAGCCTCGATTTCAAAATTGCCGAATCAGGAGCTAAATAACTGATTGTCCTTTTATGGCAATCCATTGTGGGGCAGAGTGTGTGCCACATTTACTTATCCATTCACTCATCCATTCGGTCATTTGTGCTTCCCTGACCTGTGCCTAGTTCTCAGCCAGGCTTAAATTCATTTATTCATCCAACACATATTTACTGAGGATCTATTCCGTGCCAAGCATTGTTCTGGGTGCTGGAAATACAAAGTGAATGGGGACATAACCTGTTCTCAGTCTGGGAAGAGTTACTGACCAGCCGGCTTGCGGGGTTGGGGGTCCTTCCTCGTGTCTTTGCTTGGGGACGGTCTCTTGGACAGAGTGGTACCTTCGGTGGGATTGACAGAAAGAGTAGCCAGAAGACGGCAGGCAGCAGCAGGGATCCGTGGAGGCAGAAACAAGGGGCTTCACTGAAAGTCTGTTTGGAAGAAGCCCCTTCCCACCCCTACATATCCAGTGTTCAGGGCACAGGGTATCCCCTCACCCCCACCCCTAGAGGTAGCAAGTAATGGCAAGTATTGAAATATGGAAACAAATCTGCACCTGCTGGTTAAGAACAGAAGCCCCAACAAGCCCCAAGGGATCCCTAATCTTTCCCTTAGGACGTCATGGACGACCCCTTGATCCAGGAACTAAAGGGAAATATCTGGCATAGCCGGGCAGGGTTGCCTCTGGGGCCCCAGCCCAGCTATGCAACCTGGAGATACTTGAAAAACATTTTGAATATCACCTCTGCCCCCACCGCCCCCAAGACCAAAAATACCAGAGGGTTTCTTTCTTTAAAAAAAATCAATGCCCGAAATAAAAGACCTGCCTCTGGCACTGAGAAGTATTCCCAGCAAAGCGGCCACCCCTGTCTGATGCCCCAATATGAAGCCAGCAGGAGAAGCGGCCCCAGGACCCCCAAGCTCTCATCACCTCATTCCCTAAACATACACTGACGGTAGCCAAGGATAATGAGATGTTCGGAAAAAGCCTTGACCCAGAGGAAGGTACAAGCAAGATCAATAGCAAGGACAAAGGTGCCAATTCTACAGAGAATGGAAAGGACAGCCATGGTGGTGTGTGGTGTTTGTGCACCCTGGAGCCAGGTAGCCTGGCTCAAATCCTGGTTCCGCCACTTTGGGCTGCGTGGCCTCGGGCAAGCTGTTCCCGCCATGTACAGTGGTTGTGAGCATCACATGCTCAGCATGGAGTAAGCGCTCACTGAATGTTAGCCAGCCATTGCTGTTGTTATTGTCTGCTCGTTATCCCTCCTTTCTTCTGGGAACAGCTCCCCCTTTCTTTGTGGGGACTGCTCCCCCTTCCTCAGTCTAGGTGGTTCCAGTAGCAGCTGTCACTTGTAACCCAGGCCACAAGGGGGAGCATGTGGCCCCAATCCAACCAATCTGAGTCCTTCCCTAGAACCTTTCAAATCCCAAGTAGGGGGTTTGAGTGGTGAAGGTCGGAAGGGGCCATTTCTCCACCATGTAGAAGAGAAGCCAGCACAAGAGAAGCAAAGATGAAGGGAGGAGAGAAGGTCTAAGGGCTTTTGTGCCCGGATTCTGGGCAACTCTGAGGCTCAGCTGTGCTTTTTACCTCTCGGCTCTATGATCCCCTTGGCCCAACCAAGACTGAGTTGAATTTCTGTCACATATAACCAGGAACGTGGACCGAAACATAGAATAACTCTGGTCAGCAAGGACCCAGCGTAAACGAATTGGGAGATGTGAAAGTGCTTTACCAATTGGGAAGTGTGGAAACAGCTGCTCCCTGCTCCCCACAGGGCATTTTGTACAAATTAGAAAAAGTAGCCTTCTTCATGGCATTTAATTTCCTTCTGTTGGAAAATTGTTTTTAATAGAATCTGGAAGAATGAGATGTTTCACTGCCATCACTGGAAACTTGTAACAAATATAAAAATCTACCAGGAGAATCCATGAGTCTGCAAGAGTAACCTGGAGGTGGCGTGCTTGTGTAGTGCCCCATCTGCACAAAAGCGGGAGCCTGGAAGCCCGGGAGTGGGCTGCCTGCTGCATATGGAGCCTCACACAAGCACTAGGGGCTACCTGTGGCCTTCGTTCCAGCTCAGCCCCCTTTCCCACTTCTTCTGGTAATATTAACTTGGCCTGAGGGGCACCACCTCTTCCCTCACTCTGGGTCTGGATGGAAGGATGACCCTCTTCTCCAGTCCTGTGGCATGAGATTCAGGTCTGGCCAATTAGAACAGTCCATTTCTCAGGCTCCCATTGGTTCAAATATGGGCATGTGACCCCCAGCTGGGCCAATGAGAGTCAATCCCAGACCTTGGGCTGGAGATAATAAGAGATGTGTAGCTGTTGGGTGTGTGACCTAAACTTGGAACTATGGGGGCCATCTTTGCTGCCAAGAGGGGAAAAGCCACCTGAGGATGAAGAGAGCAGAGATAAAAGAGGGAGCAAGTCTGTCACGATGATAGTGTTTGAGCCCCTTGATCCATCTATGCCTGAAACTGGCTACCTCGGGACTTGACAGAACTTATATAACCAATAAATCATTTTCTTCTGAGTTGGGTTTTCTGTCCTTTGCAACTGAAAAACTCCCGCTGTAACATTAAGAAGACACACAAAGGAAATACCCACATCCACATTTCCCAGCCCCAGCCCCATGAGAGACCGAAACAAAGGAGAGTCCCCAAGTTTATGGATGCTCACTGCAAATTAGCTTTTTCAAGTCTCTGAGAAGTTCTGCTATAGAGAAACATGTTCAATGTTAGCTCACAGTTTACTGTACACCTTTGACCACAAAGCACCTTTTTTT
>JAQZBX010050132.1:0-10929 GCA_029593785.1 Cabassous unicinctus | reverse complement strand
GTGACCTGATAAAAGTGGAATGGTTATTAAGAGCAATTACGTTGAAAAAGGCAGGCTGGAAGTCAGGTTTCCTAGTCCACATCACATGTTCATTTACTTAAAAATAAAAAGTACTGGGTTTTACAGATCCCTCATCTCCAGAGGGAAACTAAGAAGTTTACTTGCTTACTTTAAGCTTTTGCAAGCTGCCAGTTAATCACCATTTTATTCTTCCTCAACTGAATGGTTATAGGACAGCAAAATGAGTCCTGTCCTCCCATCTGAAATAGAAACTTTAGCCCCAAGCTTCCCTGTGGGCTCTTCAGACCAGGAACCCACCTCTCTAACATTGGGCATATCCAGCAGTTCCCCAAACACGTAGACACCAGGGGCCTCCAACACCTGGTGGATGAGTGTGGCCAGCGCTGCCCCCTTGGCCGACTTGGCCAGGAGCAAAAATTGCTCCTGGTTCTGCCCTGTCACCTTCACCTCCGCACTCATGGCCGCACTGAGCTGGGGGGACCTGGGCTCAGGATGTCTGGAGCTGCAAGGAAAGAGGATGTGAAGCTGGCGGTCCCTGATCGCTGACAAGATGGGAAGCACAAGGGGGAGGGGCCGGAATGCTGAGGCACTGAGTCACTTCTACAATGAGGAATCAGAGGTGGAATGGTCTAGAACTCGGATCTAGGAATCCAAAAGTCGCCCACTTCGGCCGGAGCACGGCTGAGACAGGGATGCCACGCCCACCCTCTTCCCCGCCCCCTGGGTCTAACCTGAAGTCCCACCATGTGCACCCCATTGAGCCCCAATACACAGGATGCAGTGCGGTAAGGGGTGTCACATGGTATCCATCCCAAAGACACTAACTCCCTCTATCCTCCCCTCGTGCCCCGCACGTGCCCCCGATCACGTGACCTCGCCCCCACTCCTTACACGTGGCTCCGCCCCCTCCTTTAAAGAGGCCGCTCAGGGACCGTAGGCTCCCGCCGACTACCCCGTCGTACCCTGGATCACACTCTGCGGGCCGCTACCTGGAAGCTTCGTCTTCCAAGTGCACCGGGCGGGAACGCCGCTCCGTCACCTCCGGCAGCTGTTCCGAGCCTTTCCTGCCACCTCCCTCCAGGGCCGCTCTAGCTGTTAAACTCTATGGCTTTCTTCCGGCCCTACTTCCGGTCTTACGAAGCAGGTTTCGGGCAAGACGTGCTCCGGCCCCGCCTGCCGACTGCTGAAGCGCCGGCGAGGGACACAGGCATCCTACTCTCTGGTTGGTTGCTGGGAAAAGAGTGACGGGCGCTTTTTTTTTTCTGCTCTGTTTCAATAAAACTTTATTGGTGGAAAAGCGCCGGACCCTAGTTACCGACGGAACCCTTGGCGCGTCCTGCGCGTCCGGGTTGGCTACCTGTAAGCTGTAAACTGTTGGAGACCTGAAGATCCGGGCTGTACCGGGTGCTTGAAGTGAGAGGGAGGCTGTAATGGAAGGAGGGAGGGAGGGAGGAGGGAAAAAAAAAATGGGGGCGGCGGAAGGAAAAGGAGAGGTGAAGGGATGATAATAATAGGTTAGCAGCAGAGATAACCTGGGTAGTTCAACCGCTCATTTTTTGAGGAACAGGAAAAAAGTACAAAAAGGAAAGAAAATAATAGCTAAAATATATTGAGTGCATACTGTTAGGCATTTTTAAAATTGAATCCTCACAACTGTACTGCCTCCCCAGTCTGATGCCTGGACTACCACGACTACAACATGTACTTGAGGAGTGATACATACTAATATCTCATTTAATCTGTGTAAGCACTGAGGATCACAGAAGTTAAGTAATTTGTTGAAGCTCACCATTAAGAGGCGGAGCTGAGATCCAATCCAGATATAAGTTTGTCTGATTCCAACCTGTGCTAAGAAAGAGAGGAGGGAAAACTAGCTGTGATCTTAAAGCAAATCATGCCATCTTGTGGTATCAGTCTTCCGTTTCTGCAAGTTGAGAGATTAGATGACAGAATCTCTAAAGCCAATTGTGATTCTGATGTTTTATAGTTCTATGAGAGGAAGAGTAGTAAGAGGAGAAAATAAGAGAACAATTAGATAAGTAGGAAAAGAGGTGAATTTAGAGAAATTAGAGGGGAGCTGGACTAAGGTGAAATTAGAACGAGCAGAGAGAAGAGGAGGAGGAGTAAAGGTGAGAAAGAGAAGAGAAAGGAATAGAAGTGGGAAAAGAGAAGGGAAGGTGGGAAGGAAAATAAAGAAGCTCTCTAAGGGGAGGATGGGAGCTAAGTAAATTTATGCAAAGCTTGGGATGAAGTATTATTCGCTTATTTTTTGCTAAGCCACAGTTATGTACAAGACCATGGACCAGGTGTTGTCTTCTTAATGCTAATGATAGAGATGCACAGAAATAAAGCTGACTGCCATCCAAGGAGTCAGATACATAATAAAATATTCATTACTGATTCAAAAGGTTTATATTGAGCACCTCTTATTGTCAGGCATTGCTCTACCTACTGGGCAAAATCCATGCCCTCTTGGTATTTACATTCTTGTGCCTGGACTCAGGCCCATAAGTAAATAAATATATAAAAGGTCAGGATGTGATAAATGTTATGAACAAAAAATCAAGGTAAGGGGGTGTGGGAAATGCAGGAGAGCTTTACTATTTTAAATAAGGTATACCTGATATATTTATATAGACAGTGACCTGAAAAATGTGAGGGAGCAAGTCATGTGGGTTTCTGTGGGGAAAGTGTTCAAGGCAAAATAAACTACAAGTGCAAAGGCCCTGTGGTGAGAACATGCTTGAGGTGTTTGAGGAACAGCAAGGGGACCTGGAACTGAGTGAGTAAAGAGAAAGAAGTAAGGATGAGGTCAGAAAGAAAACAGGGTGACCAGATCATTTCAGGTCTTGTGGGCCATTGAAAGGGCTGTGGCTTTTTCTCCAAGTGAAATGGGCAACCAGTGGAGGATTTGAGCAGAGGAGTGACATGACCTGATCCACGTGTTTAAGATGTTATTATGGATGTATGAACAGAAGCAATGAGACCAATTAGGCGGTTATTGCAATGGTTCAGGCCAGAGATGGTGTTGACTTGGACCAATGGTGGTAGCAGTGGAGGTGGAGAGAAGTGGTTGGATTCTGGATTTAATCTGAAGGTAGAGTGAACAGAATTTGCAGATGGATTAGGTGTGAGGTATCAAAGGAAAAGAAGAGTCAAGGAAGTCAGTGTAGAAGCAAGCTGCACCAAACCTTCCAAGGACGGCTAATTTTAATTTTTTTTTAGACTTTTCCAGAAAAAGGGAAAAGAAATAGGAAAATAGGAAAAGAAAGGACACTCAACTCATGTTCAGCCAGAATTACTTTATGTAAGGAAAGTAAACCAGGAAAAAGACAGTACTAGAAAGAAAATAACAGGCCAATCTCACTCATGAATAGAGATACCAAAATCTTCAATAAAGCATTAGAAAACCAAATCCAGCAGTATGCAAAAAAGATAACATAGTTTATTATCCCTGGAATTTAAAGGTCGTTTAATATTAGAAAGTACATTTATTTTATTCACCGTATTAATAGATTAAAGGAATAAATCATAGGATCATCTGGAAAAAATGCAGAAAAAACATGTAATGACAGTATTTATTTGTGATAAAATCTTTTTCAATTTTTTTTTTATCCCCACCCCCACCCCCCGCCAGATGGCTCCCTCCTCTGTTTGCTTGTTGTCTGCTCATTGTTCTTGCTCGTCTGCTCATTGTTTGTTTCTTCTTTGGGGCACAGGGAACCAAACCCGGGATCCCCCGTGTGGGAGGCAGGTGCCCAACTGCCTGAGCCACATCCACTCCCCAAATCTTAAAGTCTTTTAGAAAACTAAAAGGGAACTTCTTTAATCTAATAAAGGAATTCCTGGCATAACCACTTCTATTCAATCTTGTAATGGGAACCCTGGGTAGAACAGTAAGACAAGAAAAGGAAATAAAAGATAAAAGGATTAGAGAAAAAAGAAACAAGACTTACTATTTACAGATAATTAGATAGCGTGTGTATATATATATAGAAAATTCAAAATAAATTATTAGAATTGATTAGTGTTTAGTGAGGTTGCTAGATAAAAAATCAATTGTAGGAAGCGGGTGTGGCTAAATCGATAGAGCTCCCGTTTACCATATGGGAGGCCCCGGGTTCGCTTCCTGGGGCCTCCTGGTGAGAGCAGGCCGGCCCCTGCCGCGCGGTGGGCTGATGCAGCAAGACCTCTCAGCAAGGGGGAGATAAGCAGACACAGAAAAAGCACACAGCAAATGGACACAGCAAACACAAGCAGCAAGGGGGGGATAAATAAATAAATAAATCTTTAAAAAAAAAAAAATCAATTGTAGCTCTATAAGTGAAAAATAATTAGATAATGAATAACTTTAAAAGTTACCCTTGGGAAGGGGCTGTGACTCAATTGGTTGGGCCCTGTTTACCATATGGGAGGCCCTGGGTTCAATTCCCGGGGCCTCCTGGTGAAGGCAAGCCAGCCCACGCGACACAGTGAGCTGACGGCCCGCGCAGCATGGTGAGCTGGCACAGCAAGATGACGCAACAGAGGGAGACAAGCAAACACAGAAAAATGCAAAGCAAATGGACACAGCGAACACAAGCAGCAAGGCAGGGGGCAGATAAATAAATAAATAAAAATAAATCTTAAAAAAAAAAAGTTACCCTTACAATACTATCAATATCAAATACTGAAGTTTAAATGTAACAAAAAATGTGTAACACCTGTATGTAGCAAATTAAGACCTAAAATGAATGGAGCACTATCTCACCTTCAGAGATTGGAAGACTCAATATGAGGGAGTCAGTCTCCCTGAAGTGATTTATACATTCAGTACAATATTTTTTTCCGGCTTTATAGAAACACCTCTTGTTTAGGTAATATGTCCCAAAACAAATTAGTAAAATAGAGTCTAGATAGTATGGCCCTTATGCATAGCCCTCCCTCCCCAACAAATAACCCTGGGGTGGGCCTTCCCTTTCCCCCTTGGGCTCCTGTAGTATAAAAACAAACAACAACAACAAAAAACGTTTTGGCAGCTCAGTGTTTATCGTCTGGGCAATGGGCAGCATGTCCATGTCCTGTATCCCTAGGGTATAGGATCAGTAGGAGGCTGCAATTCCACTAACCCTCCCCTCACCCCAGCCCAGCGAATACTCCTGCCCTACCCCAGGATCTGTGACCGAAATCAAGAGCAAGCAGGCCCCCTGCACTGAGGGGCCAGGCAGGCCTCAGTGCCATCACTGTGCTTTGAGAAAGAGGGAGGGGATTTATTTGGTACTTTACAAATAGAGGAGTGAGCAAGGTTTGAGAGACCAAAGAAGGTACCAAACTGGCAGGAAGAACCATTTGGCACTAGCCCCCTGGAGAAGAAAAACGGGAGGTATGAGAATATAAGCTAAGAAAAGTAGGAGGGTCACTCCAAGAGGTGAGTACTGACATGGGCTAGAACCAACAGGACTGCTGGCTCATGGCCTATCCCCTCCTCATATCTCTACGCCACAGCAGCTGGATCCCCAACCCCAGCAGCCCCAGTAGCCCCAGTGTCAGTCTGTCCTTTTGTGTAGTTCCAACCCCTGATTCTAGCAGTCAGTGTCATCCCCAATCCTAATATCCCTTGATCATATCTCTAGTGATATGATGATCTCTTGTCTCTTGGGCCTAAAGCAAGGCTCTCATCTGCCCACTTCCCTCCATTGGTCAGACAGTCCCAAAGTCTCCATCTCTAGCTCCTGGAGAACTTTTTGGTCCTCAGTACCTCTATTCCCCATTCCTGCCTATTCCCCACAAACTGGGGGAGGGAGGAAGGGCAAGGGCACCTGATACCCAACTTCCCCTGCCCCTCTCTGGAGCCGCCTAGACTTGGATGAAAAGCAGGCCAGTGAGCAGGGCAAAGCCTGCTAGGAGCAGAATGACCTTGAGAATCCTCTGCTCAGAAGTGGCCATCTCCTGGGGCAGGATCTCACAGGAAGGTGATATAGAGGAAGGTGCCAGCGCCATGCCCTCTAGCACATACTGGGCCTGCTGGTGCAGTGGCCCAGCCGACTCTGCCGGAGATGCACCCAGCCCAATGCCCAGGGATGTCTATATGAGAAGAGGGTTCCACAGCCAGCCACCACATGTGCTCATAGGTGGCTGTGCAGTAGCCGCAGGGACAGGCTGACTGCCAGGATACCCTTGTGGAGCAGCAGAGCCAGGCACAGCTCCACAGCCCGAGCCCTGTCTCGTTGCAGCCCTACCACCAACCCCTCAAACACTGAGTGCAGGGCCAGAGAAAAGACCAGGACACAGGCACACAGGGCTGAGGGCGCTGCCAGGACTCCGCTTGCCTGTGGGAGCTCTAGCCCATCATGCCAGCGCTGTGGCCCACCATTTGCTGTTCCCAGCAGAGCCCTTGTCTCCACCAGGAGTGGTGGCCCTGACTGCTCCTTGTAAGCCAGCGTGATCTGCTTCATCACCAGGACCAAGAAGAAGCCCTTGGCCAGGATGAATTCCTGCAGGGGGAACTGGAGCGTCACATGCAGGGCTGCAAGGGCCTCATCCATATCAGCCAGGTAGCCAGGCAGTAGGTCCAGGAGACAGGTAGCCAGAAAGTCACCCCCTGTGAAGCAGCTTATGAGGCTCAGGGCTTTCTGGCGGGAGGTTGAGCCTTCCTGGTTAGCTCCAGGCCGGCACAGCACACAGATGGGAATCAGACTGCAGATGAGATGAGCAGCAGCAACAGAGCCCCCCCACCCCCACCTCCAGGCCCATGGGCACTAGAGACTCCCAGGCCACCGCCTCAGGGTGCCACACCAGGAGCTCTGGTTCTCACCAGGGCCCCATGGTGGCTGTGGTAGCTCCAATGATTCTAAGGCCTCCAGCGGGTCTCACTACATGGTATCTGCTGGGTTCTGGCCTGGAGTCTCAATTTTTTTTTTTTTTTTAAAGATATATTTTATTTGTTTATCCCCCGCCGCTTGTGCTCACTGTCTGCTGTCTGTGTCCATTCACTGTGCGTTTTTCTGTGTCTGCTTGTCTCCCTTTGTTGCATCATCCTGCTGCACTAGCTCTGTTAGCTCTCCGTGGGCACAGGCTGGCTTGCCTTCACCAGGAGGCCCCGGAAATCAAACTCGGGGCCTCCCATATGGTAGATGGGAGCCCAATCACTTGAGCCACATCAGCTTCCCCTATTCAGTACAATCTTAATCAAACTCCCAACAGTTTTTTTTGTGGGTGTGTGGAACTGACAAACTGATTCTAATATTTACATGGAATTGTGGAAGGCTAAGAATAGCCTCTTGAAGATCAACAGTGGGAAGACTTGTTTTACCAGATTATCAAGACATAATTGCAAAGCTATAATGATTAAGATTATATCATATTGACACCAAGATAGATAAATTGACCACTGGAACATAATACAGAGCCCCAGAGTAGACACACACCTATTTAGATATTTGATTTATCATAGAGGTGTGCTTTTGTGCAGGAGAGAAAGGAGATATTTCAATAAATGTTGCTGTGACAATTAGGTATTTGTAGGGGAAAAAGTAAAACTGAACCCCCACTTCAGGTCATATACAAAAAATTAATTCCCACTATACTATAGACTAAATGTAAAAGGAAAATTAAAAGGCATTTAGAAGGTGATAGAGAGGAATATATTCACGAATTCAGGCTAGGGAAATATTTCTTAAGACTCAAATACACTAGCCCTAATGGAAAAGATTGATAAACTTGACTACAATAAATTAAGAACATCTGTTGATCAAAAGACAACCCACAGAATGGGAGGAAACATTTGTAACACATATGCTGAACAAAGGATTTGTGTACAGGATGTATAAAGAACTCCCACAAATCAATAAGGGAAATCCTAACAATAAACATTATGAAAGTGAGCTAAAGATTTGAACTAGCACTTCACCAAATAAGAAATCCACAAGGCCAACAAACATATGAAAATGTGCTCAACCTCATTAGTAATCAGGGATATGCAAATTAGTGCACCAAAGAAATTCACTGTGCACACACCAGAATAGCTAAAATTAAAGTCCCATAATACCTAGTGTTGATGAGGATATGGTACAAGAGAAACTCTCCTACACAGCTAATGGGAGTATAACTTGGTAAAACTATTCTGGAAAGAGTTCAGCATTATCTAATAAAGTGGAAAACGTACTTGCCCTGGGACGCGGCAATTCCACTGCTAAGTAATACTATTACATAGACCTTCAAAAGCAGACTAAAGAAACTACATTATTAAGGAACATATACGCATATGGGGAAGCTATTAAGAAAGGTCAGGAAGTGATTGGCATAAAGTCAGAATACTGTTTACCTTCGGTGAGGAGGGCTTGATGGAGGGACACACAGGGCCTTTTGGAGTCCTGACAAGGTACTTTGTCTTGGTCTGAATGGTGGTTACATGGATATTTTAAGTATTCGTTATACTACCTATTTATGTTATATTGCACTTATCTTTACATGGATTTTTAAAAGCATTTAATTCAATGCCCATTCAGGACAAAACTCTTAGCAACCTAGGAATAAAAGTCTTCCTAAATTTGATAAAAATTGTAAAAACAAAAAACCCAACAGCAAACACCATTCTTACTGGGAAAACATTGGAATCATTCTCTTTAAAATGAACAAAGCAAGGATGCCAGCCATCACAGCATCTATTCAACATTGTACTGAAGATTCTGGCTAGCACAAGAAAAGGAAATTAAAGTCAACATCATTAGAAAGCAAAAAGCAAAACTGCCATCATTTGCAGATGATATGATTGTCTTCATAGAAAGTTGAAAAACTCTCCAGAAAAATTATTATAAATAAGAGAAAGCTTATCAAGGTGGCTGGCTCTAAAATCAATATTCAAAATCAATTACAGGGAAGCAGATGTGGCTCAAGCAACTGGGCTTTTGCCTACCACATGGGAGGTCCCGGGTTCAGTTTCCAGTGCCTCCTGGAGAAGGTGGGCAGACACAGCGAGCTGACGCAACAAGATAATGCAACAAAAGAGACACAAAGAGGAAAGACAATGAGAGACACAACAAACCAGGGAACTGAGGTGGCTCAGGTGATTGAGTGCCTCTCTTCCATGTGGGAGGTCCAGGGTTCAGTTCCCATGGTGTTCCTCCTAAAGAGAAGATGAGCAGACACAAAGAGCACACAGCAAATGGACACGGAGAGCAGACAGTGACCACAAACAACAAGGGGCAGGATAAATAAATAAAATAAGTCTTTAAAAAATAAACAAAATAAATTACATTTTTCTAAGCCTGGCCCTGGTAGGTTTTTTGTTGCTGTTGTTGTTGGTTTGTTTGTTTGTTTGTTTTTCTCTTTTTGCAAAAAAAAAAAAATGGTGCAAAAACATAATCTTTAAAAATGCATAAAATTAAAAAAAAAAAGATAAATGAGATTTGGGATTACTTGTGGATTAACAAAGATGGAGTGTTGAATTTTTAAAAATGCATTTACCATAACACAAAACAATGGCGTACCTAGTAATAAATATAACAAAAGACGTGCATTATCTGTATGAAGAAAATCATGCAACTTCATTGAAAGACATTAAAGACAACTTACATAAATGGAGAAATCTCTCAAATCCATGATAGGAAGTTTCAATATCAAAAAGATATCAATTTGTCTCAGATTGGACTTTAGGTTCAATGTAATTTCAGTAAAAACCTGGTGGAACTTGACAAGCTGATTCTCAAATACGGCAAATGCCAAGATATTCCTGATGAAGGAGAGTATATGGGAAGGTTGGTGTTTGCTATTGGCGATATCTAAATTTATTTTAAAACTATGCATTTTAAGAAAGTGTGCTAGCAGTGCAGGTTTTAAAAAGTTGACCAATGGAATGAAATAGCGTGTTCAGAAAGAGATCCATGTGTTATGGAACTTTGATATATAACAGAGATAGTAAAGCAAAGGAAGGCAGAAAAGAAGGTCTAGTCAATAATTAGGGCTAGAATAATGGATTTCCCATTTTTAAAAAATGAGAAATAGATCCTTACAACATATCAGACACAAAAGTCAATTCTAGGCAAATTTAGGATTTAAGTATGAAAAGCAAAATTTAAAAACTTTTGAAGAATATACAACAGAATATTTTACTGACCAAGGATGGGGGTAGAGAGTGTTTTTTTTTAATACAAGATAAAGCATAATAATAAAACAAAATGTTGATAAATATGCCCATATTAAAATTAAGAACTTCTGATTATCAAAATATACCATGAAAAAAGTGAAAGAACAGGTCACAAACAAATATCTTCAAATATCTTGCAACATACCTAAGTGACAGATGATTAGTATTCAGAGTATATAAAGAACTCCCACAAATCAATAAGAAAAGCACAAACAACAGCCCAAATGATCAAGCATTTCTCAAAAGAAGAAATTCAAAGGGCTAAAAAGCATATGAAAAGATGCTCAACTGTATTAATAATTAGAGAAATGTCAAATAAAATCATGAAATACTATTGTACACCTACTGGATTGGCAAAAATTAAGTCTAAAAATACAAGTGTTGGAGGGAATGTAGCTCACTGGGCACTCAAATATTGATGATAGGAGTATAAATTGAAAAACAAGTTGACATCTCTCAAAGCTGAGAGAATATGTTCATTGTTCATACCTTACAATCTAGCAGTTTCACCTAGATATATACAACTCCTATGCAGAAGAAAAGAAGCATGACAATGTTCACATAGTGTTTATTTATTTTTTTTTAAAAAGATTTATTTATTTTATTTTATTTATCCCCCCCTTGCTGCTTGTGCTGCTGTGTCCATTCGCTGCGTGTCTTCTCTGTGTCTGCTTATCTCCCCCTTGCTGTGAGGTCTTGCCGCATCAGCCCACGGCGCTGGGCGAGCTGGCCTGCCCTCACAAGGAGGCACCGGGAAGCGAACCCGGGGCCTCTCATATGGTAAA
>JAQZBX010050131.1:0-19740 GCA_029593785.1 Cabassous unicinctus | reverse complement strand
TCTTTGTGTTATAGAATTCTATGGGTTATTATTTTTTATTTTATTCTGGTAATACATATACAACCTCAAATTTCCCATTTTAACTATTTCCAAGCATACAATTCAGTATTATTAATTACATTCAAAATATTGTGCTACTGTCACTAGTATCCATTAACCAAACTTCTTCATGCCCTCAAACAGAAACTCTTCACCCATTCAGCAAGAACTCCCCATTCCCCTGGGCCCAGGGCCCCTGGTAACCTGCAACCTACTATCTGTCTCTAATATTGCATTAAATTTTAAACAACAAAACCCTACAAAGCAGGTAATATAATCCCCTTTTGTTAAGGAAGCTGGGGCTTCCAAAGGGAAGTTGTTAACAAGAGTCAGCCAAGGTTCAAACAGCGGACCTGGCCCAGTGCCCCAGGTCTAAACCACACAGTACATTGTCTAGATCAGGGGTTCTTAACCAGGGGTCCAGGGACCTTCAGGGGGTCCGTGAGCTTGAATTGAAAAAAAATTAACTTATTTTCTTTGACCTCTAACTGAAAGGTAGCATTTCCTTCACTTATGAATGCATGCAATAAATTACAGTAGCATTCATTTCATATCACATTACAGTTGTTGTGTATCTCAAAAAATCACTTACACTCATCCGTACTTCGAAATTACAGAAGTTGTTAGAAGCGACACTAGTTGAGTGTCATGACACTATCTGCCGCTACATTCCGAGAAGGGGTCCGTGGTTTACACCTGACTGGCAAAGGGGTCCATGGAACAAAAAAGATTAAGAACGCCTGGTCTAGAATGACGCTGTCTGCACCAGCATTCAGCAAACTACAGCCTGCAGCCTGATTTTTGTAGGGCCTGCAGTGAGCGATGAATGGCTTTACATTTTTTAATGGTTGGAAAAATGCAAAAGAAGAATATTCCACGACCGATGAAAACTATAATTCAAATTTTAGCATCCACCAATAAACTTTTATTGGAACACCATTTACGAATCATTTATGACTGCTTGCAGGCTACAATGGCTTGATATAGCCCATATGATCTGTAATATTTACCACCTGGCTCTTTTACAGGAGTTTGCTGGCCCCTTTTCTGTAGAAAAAGTAAAACCTTGATACTCAAAGTGTGGCCCCTGAACTGGCAGTATCGACATGGCCAGGAGCTTGTCAGAAAGGAAGACTCGGGCTCCATCCCAGATGCTGAATCACAGTTTCAACATCCCCCAAGGCGGGGTTATATGATCCCTGGAGTTTGGAGACCACTGGGCTAGGTGAGGGCGGTAGAAGCGTGGGACCCCAACAGACCTTTCATCAAAGCTACATGAAAACTACACCTGCGTAGCATGTCTGGACTCTGCAAAGGACATTGTCCCACCTCCGCTTGAAAGGTTTGAAAAAATTGAAGCTGCGGTTAGAGAAAGTGACCACCAGGTGGCAATAGTGCCATTTCACAAAAGGAACCGAAAGCTCTTTTTCAGCTTCCATTATCCCCAGCTCAACTGAACCTGGCTCAGTTCTACCTGTCACATGAGCAATCTGCCCCTGGAGCGAACAGAACCCTCTGGTGGGCTATATTGTAGACTAGGGATCAGCAAAGATGTTCTGGAAAGGGTCAGATAGTCAATATTTGGGGATTTATGAGCCATATGTGGTCTCTGTTGCAAGAACGCGATTCTGCCACGGTATTACGAAAGCAGTCACATCAACGGACAGGTGAGGCTTATGCCAGTGAAACTTTATCTGTGGACACTAACGTCTGAATTCCTTGTCATTTTACGAGCCACGAAACGTATTCTTTTGATTTGTCCTCAATCTTTGAAAAAATTTAAATTTGAATGTCTTAGTTCAAGGGCAGTATAAAAAGAGGCGGCAGGCTGAATTTGATTTGGCCCGTACACCATAGCTTGCTGGCTCTGGATGGATAGAGTGGGAGGTGAGGCGGTCTGAACCCCAGCAGTAGAAAAGGAAGAGCTGGGGCCCTGGAATTTTCTGGAGGCAGGTGAGCCTCAGGTGTGGGGGAAAACTGGGAATGACAAGAGTTGGTGGGAGAAGCTGGGAGCCTACACCCCATAATCATCCATAGTGGAATTAATAGTGGCCCCCCCAAAAAAAGCCATGTCCACGCTCTAACCCCCCAGTACCTGTGAATGTGACCCTTTTTGGAAGTGGGGTCCCGAGATGAGGTCATCCTGGATTCTCATCCATAGAAGAGAAAGGAGAGGAGGCGACGAAGGCCATGCGAAGGTGGAGGGAGAGAGCAGAGTGGTGTGGCCACATGTCAAGGAACGCTGGGGTCACCAGAAGCTGGAATAGGCGAGGAAGAATTCTCCCTGAGAGCCTCCGGAGGGATTTCAGACCTCTGGCCTCCAGAACTGTGAGATGATAAATCTCTGTTGTTTCAAGCCACCCAATTCACGGTGATTTGTTGCAGCTGCCCCAGGAAGCTGAGACACCTCCTCCGACCTCCCTCCCCTGGAACTGAGGGTCCCGGGGAGGGGGGGAGATGAAGCTCCCCGACACACACCTCAACCCCACTGCCTTGATAACAGCAGGAGCTGTCTTCCCTTTGGACAGATGAAGACACTGAGGCAAACAGAGGGTGTCTTTGCTTGGCTCCCCCAGAAGCTGGTCCTGGGACAGGAATGACGGGGTACGTCCGTTTATCTGGGAGGTGATCTCAGAAAATGCTGGAAGGGAGGTGGGAAAGCGAGGCAGGAAGGGAAGGATGTCAGCAAGAGAATGTTGATAAGCAAGTTTCCAAAGCAGGCAGCTGGAGCTCAGCCCTGTGGGGACCTCTGGGGATTAGGATAGAACTTGCTTCTCAGCGTCAGCCCAGGGGGGTGTGACCCACCAAGTGCCACAGTGGTCTGCCACAGACGTGCAAAGCTTCACTCTCCCTGCATTTGTTCTTTCAACAAATCCCTGTGTGTGCTGAGGGCCGGTTTATCCATCAGGCACCGTGGAGATTGCATGTCATGCCTACATCTTCTCAGAAGCCAATTAGAATGTTTGGGGGAGAGAAGGGGGAATGACACTCACACACGGAGGCTCTGAAACCTCAACAGCAACTAGCAAAAACTAAATGAATAATGGCACAAACACCATCACGTGTTGCACTGAGCATTCGCAGTCATTTCATTACACACAATTTGTAGATGTTTGCTCTCGTGTACTGAGAATTGCTGATTATTGAGGAAGGATCATAACCAGCTGTGGATTAAATGAGCTACCTGTGAGCACAGAAATGCTAAAGGAAAAGTGCAAACCATTTCAGAGGTGGTTTATAATAATGGGAATTTATATGTCATGTGAGTGTATTTGCACCATACCCAATTGCCCAGTGTTTTGAGACATTTGATGTGCTATGGGTGGGGCCAAAGGCTGCTGTCATTGCAACCCAAATCCCCAACTAGCTGAGGCTCTGTACCCCAGTGGGTCCCCTACCCTGTAGCCTGAACAGAACCCTTCCCCTGGGCTTGTGGAGAGGTGCTGACCTCCCACCTCTCTCCCCACTGTCAGCAACCCTACGGCTTCTGGGCAGAGGTGTCCCAGAGTCACACACACAGACCAAGAAAAACAGAGTCTAAGAGAACTGTGAACACCATGGAGCAACCAACATACGCATAATGGGAGTCCCAGAAGGAGAAGGGACAGGGAGATGGAGGCAGTAAGAATATTTGAAGAAATGTTGGCTGAAAATGCCCCAAATTTAATGAAAGACATGAATCTACACATTTGAGAAACTCGGCAGACTCCAAGTAGGATGAACACAAAGAGCCCACACCTCTTCTGTGCAGGCCTCTGGCACCTGGCACCTGGCCTCAACATTCAGTAGCGAGCAAGACTGGTGGAGCCTGTCTGGATGGGGTGACACATCAGCTAGAACAAACTGACACTGTTCATTTTGGCAAGGATTAGGGGAAAGAAAACAGAGTGCTATCACAATGACTGAACAGTGATGGGGACTCACTGGGCACCTCCTGAGACATTGTTTGACCTGAAGGGTGAGAAAGAGGTGGCCTCAGAAGAACGGGGGCGTCCCAGGCAGAGGGAATAGGACGTGCAAAGGGCCCGAGACAGAAACTGATATGGAGGAATGGAAAGGAGGCCACTGTGAGCGGAGAGGAGGTCAGAGGTCTTGATGATCACCGGGAGAATTTGGCTTTTATTCTAGTGGGTGAGTGGCTGTGGGGAGACTGTTCAGCAGGGGCGTGCTGCTATCTGATTTTGGCTTTTTAAATCCACTCGGAGTGGTATGTGAAGAATGGAATGCAAGGGACAAGGCCTACCAAGGTGGCCAGATGCTATCTCCCGCCCCGTATCATCTTGCGCAAGGCGACCTTGAGATGTGGGCGCCGCCGTGTCCCCTCCCCTTGAATCTGCAGCAGGAAATAAGGCAGCATGACCCCAAGGCTGGGTCAGAAAAGGCAGTTGAGCTTCAGCCTTGCTCACTGTTGAGGCCCAAGGAAGTCACCCAACCACCCCAAGGCTGCCGTGTTGGGAGGAAGCCCAGGCCACACGGGGGAGCCAGGTGTGGATCTGTGCTTAGGTGCTTTGGTCGGCCTCCCAGACAGATGGTTCCAGACCACCATTGGTTAAGTCAAGCCTAGCCCCAGGGTCTCCCCAACTGAGGCTAGAATGTCAGGGAGTAGAGATAAACAAGGCCTGCTGTCTGCTGTCCAAATTCTCCACCCCAGGCATCTGTGAGCATAATAAAATAGCCGTTTTACATCACTAGGCTTTGGGGTGGTTGGTTACAAGGCAGTAGGGGAATGGGAGCAGGGAGCGGAGGCGCAAAAGTGACACCCGGGAGACGAAGGAAAAAGCGGGGAGGGGTGGGGGTGCCACGAGTGATGCTGAGCTTGACCAGGCTGGGGCAGTGGGTAAGGGGGATGCAGGATGCGTTGGGGAGCTAGACCCGAGAGAGCCTGCGGGATGCGATCGCCAAGGGAGGCGGGCCAGACGAGGGCCTCCGGCCTGCGCCACCTGCGCCACCATCCTCGGAGTGGGGCCCGGGAGGGCAGCCCGGGACCCCCAGCCCTTTCCGTCTGGGCCCCAGCGACTACATCTCCCAGCATCGCCCGCTCGGGCAGCGGGAAGGGGAAGAAAAAAAAATAAAAAGTTTGGGCCAAGCATTCCCGGAATGCGCTTCCTGCTGGCGCGGGGTGGGGAGGGCGGGGGGCGGCGCGGCGGGACCCGGGGGCGCGCACTCGGCCCGGCCCGGGCCCCAGCATGGCCGAGCCGCTGCTGAGGAAAACCTTCTCGCGCCTGCGGGGCCGGGAGAAACTTCCCCGGAAAAAGTCGGACGCGAAGGAGCGCGGTGAGCGGGGGAGGTGGGAGAGGAGGGGGTGCCGAGCCCCGTCCGGCCCGGGAGGGGGTCCTGGGGTGCCGAGGAGGGGCGGCTGCGGGGAGAGGGGGAGCCCCGCGGAGCCCCCGTGCGGGCCGGGCGGGGTGGGGGGCCCGCGGCCTGGGGCTGGGGGGCCGGGGTCCTAGAAGGCAGGGGCCAGCGGGGGAGGGGGGTGGAGGGTGGCGCAGACCGTTATGTGCGGCGGGCCCGGGATGCCAGCGCTGCGGGCTCCTCGGGAGGCCCGGGAGGGGGCCTCGCCCCTGACAGGAAATGGGCCCGGACCGAGCGCCTGGGGGACGGAGGGGAGGGGAGAGCTGGGAGGCCGCGACACTCGGGCGCGGGCAGGCCGGGCAGGGGGAGATGGAGGGGCGTCGATCCTGCAGAACAAGAGCCACCCGCCCCCCCCCCTTTCGCCCCTCACGTCTACAAACCAGCAGCCGACTCGCCTTAGCCCAGGAAACGATCCCCTTCATACAGATGGGGAAACTGAGGCACGGAGCAGTTGGGTAACTTGCCCAGGGTCAGTGAAGTGACTTAGACAGCTCTTCGGACTATGCCGCTTATCAGGGCCCCACCCCCTGGGAGGTAGGGGGGTGGAAATGGGAGGTGAACGGAGGAGGAGTGGACAGGCAAGCGAGACGAGACCTTAGAAACGTGAGCTGCGGGAGACGGGCATCCCGGGAAGGAACGAGTTAAAGGAGGGAGGCCAGACCAGTCCCTGGGTCTGACACCGCCCTCCCCCCAAGCCCTTCCCAAAAATTCCCAGGGTTCCCGGCCTGGGAGAGGGGACAGGGTGCCCACACATATCAATGCACGCACACAGGAAATGCCCCGGGATGTCCCAGAGGGGCAGACGGAGCCAAGGGGAGGCCCCGAGGCGTTGCCTGTAGGATCTGGCCTGGGTCGAGCCGCACGCCCCCTCCCAATGATGGGGGCCGAGGTTGGAAGACAGGCGTCTGGGGGCACCTCCACTCGGAGTGAGCTCCCGCCTAGAGCCTGGGTTGGGGTCCTAGTGAGCGCTTCCCATGCAAGAGCATCCTGAAGCCTCTCTCCGCGCTGGGGGTGGGCATCGCAACAGCCCCGTTTCCAGGAAGGCCCTGAGTTGCCCAGGGCCACCCACTGAGAGGGGGCAGGATTAAAGAGAAGGGCAGGAAGGGAAGATGGGAACGCAAGATGGGCCTGGGAGGGGGCGGGACCTGAGAAGGCCACCGCGAGAGGGTTGGCCTGCGGCCACCGTCCCATCCAAGCCAGATGCCCAGGGTGAGGGACTTGTCCAAGGCCAGGAGGTGAGTCAGGGCCTGGTCAGGGCTGGACGGTCAGCTGTCCAACAAGCCTGGGCGACCCCAGCCCTTGCTGGCGGGAAGAGCTATCCTGGGCTAGGGCTGCTCTGGGGACCGCGGGGTGGGACGCGGCCTGAGTTACTCCCCTCGCTTTCCGCCAGGCCGCCCGGCCCAGCCCCCGGAACCCAGCCCCCCGGAGCCGGAGCCCCAGGCCCCCGAAAGGGCGCAGGCGGGAGCCGATGGGACCCCCGGCCCCGAGGCCGCGCGAAGCCCTGCGCGGGGGGCGTACCTGCAGAGCCTGGAGCCCAGCAGCCGCAGGTGGGTGCTGGGCGGGGCCAAGCCATCGGAGGAGGCCGCTCTGACGCCGGGGTCCCCTGGCGGCGGGGAGCCCGCGGGCGAGATCTGGTACAACCCCATTCCTGAAGAAGAGCCCAGGACCCCCGCGTCCGGACCCCCGGGACCGCAGCCAAGCCCGGCGGGACCCGACGACTCGGCTCCCCAAGGTGAGGGCCAGCCGCACTGCCCCGGCCCCCAGCTCAGCCTGCGGGACCCTGAGCCCTGCTATCCCCACAGGCGCCGCCCCTGCCAGCCCCCCGATCAAGGCGTCCCGCACCAAGTCCCCGGGCCCGGCCAGGCGGCTCTCCATGAAGATGAAGAAGCTGCCGGAGCTGCGGCGCCGTCTAAGCCTGCGGGGCCCCCGGGGCGGCCGCGAGCGCGAGAGGGCGACCCCCGTCGGCTCCGGCTCGGTCATCAGCCGTTACCACCTGGACAGCAGCGTGGGGGCGCCGGGGCGGGCTGCGGTGGCCGGGGGCGCGCGGGACCCCCGGGCTGGTTACCTCAGCGACGGGGACTCGCCCGAGCGCCCCGCGGGGCCCCCGTCGCCCACCGCCTTCCGGCCCTATGAGGCGGGCCCGGCGGCCAGGGCGCCCCCGCCGGCGCTCTGGGGCCGCCTCAGCCTGCACCTGTACGGGCTGGGGGGGCTGCGGCAGGCGCCGGGGGCCAGCCCGCGGGACCTCTGCTGCCTGCTGCAGGTGGACGGGGTGGCCCGGGCGCGGACGGGGCCGCTGCGCGGGGGACCCGACTTCCTGCAGCTAGACCACACTTTCCACCTGGAGCTCGAGGCCGCACGGCTGCTGCGGGCGCTGGTGCTGGCGTGGGACCCCGGCGTGCGGCGGCACCGCCCCTGCGCCCAGGGCACGGTGCTGCTGCCCTCCGTCTTCCGAGGTACATCGTGTGGCTGGGGGGTTGGGAGGGACAGGGGATAGGAGCCAGCAGGGGCAGACTCGGCTCAGGGCTCCCCCACCTCATCAGAGTCCCCAGAGCAGGTGGGGTGGCCTGGAGTGGGGGAGGGGAGGGGGCCGGGACACAGGGTCCTGCAGGGGCAGACCTGGCTCAGGACCCCCTCACGTTCCCAGGGTGCCAGGCCCAGCAGCTAGCCGTGCGCCTGGAGCCGCAGGGGCTACTGTATGCAAAGCTGACCCTGGCGGAGCAGCGAGAAGCACCGGGCACGGCTGAGCCCCGCGTCTTTGGGCTTCCCCTGACGCTACTGGTGGAGCGGGAGCAGCCCCCCGGCCAGGTGCCCCTCATCATCCAGAAGTGTGTTGCGCAGATCGAGCGCCGGGGGCTGCGGGTGAGCCCCTGCCCCACCCTCACCAGCACCCCGGCCCTCAGGCCCCTCCTCAGGATGCCCAGGGCTCATAGGCCATGGGACCCCTAGCCTGGACTATAACTAGCTGTCATCCCAGCCTGGACCACAGCACCCAGCCCTGAGCCCTTGTCATCCCCCACCTAATAACCCAAGATACCCACCCTCCTAGAGCTCAGAGTCTTAAGGCAGGGAAAGGCATGAATCTGATAACTCACAAATGTAAAACAGCAGCTGGGAGAAGAGTTAAGAAAGGGAGCTGGGTAGGGGGTGGGTCTGTGAGAGCTGAAAGCAGGATCTGGTCTGGTTGGGGTAGTCATGGGAGGCTTCCTGGAGGAGGTGACAAGTGAGCTGAAGGAGGCATCCACGTTTCCTAGGTCAAAGGAAGAAGAAGTGGGGACAGGGAATCTAAACAGAGGCCAGGTGGTCTAGGCAGCAAGGCAGGGATCCCATGACAGGTGCCAGGTGCAGGCAGGCAGCCTGTGAGGCCACAGCTCAGGCCCCAAACCCCCAGCCCCCACCCCACTGGGCCCTAATCAGACGGTGGACCCAGCAAGAAAACACCATCTCCCCTGCCGTCCTCAGGTAGTGGGGCTCTACCGTCTTTGCGGCTCGGCAGCAGTGAAAAAGGAGCTGCGGGATGCCTTTGAACGGGACAGTGCAGCGGTCTGCCTCTCTGAGGACCTGTACCCTGATATCAACGTCATCACTGGTCAGCACACCCCTCCACTCCCCAGCCTGCTTCACCCCCCCCCCACTCAACCGTCACCTCAAGGCTGTCCCGGTGGCCCCTCATCTCCTCTGTCTGGCCTTGTCTTCCCCCTCCTGCCCCATCCCAGCCCCACGGGTCCCCCTCTCCCCAGCCTCAGCAGGACCCTGACCAGAGGGGGGTGCTGTGTCCACAGGCATCCTCAAGGATTATCTTCGGGAGCTGCCCACCCCACTAATCACCCAGCCTCTCTATCAAGTGGTGCTGGAGGCCATGGCCCGGGGGCCCCCAGGAAAGGCTCCCTCCAACCCGGAGGGTATCCGCGGGCTCCTCAGCTGCCTGCCGGACGTGGAGAGGGTGAGTTGGACCAAGGACAGCCTGGAAGGAACCAGGGGGACATGGAGCAGGCCCCATGCCGGGGCCTGCAAAGGGCATGAGCTCCGGGCATGATCACAACCCCAAGAGGTGGGTGCTGCTAGTGCCCCCAATTCACACATGTGGAAAACGAGGTCCAGGGGCCTTGAGTGAACCAGCACGGGCCAGAAACCCAGACTCTGAGCCCAGGTCTGTCACCCTATCCCAGAGTCCTTTCTCTGCCCCAGTGCCCTTTTCTGTAAAAAGGGGGTTAATGCCAGCCCTGCCTAACTCACTGAAGAGTGGTTTGAGCCCAAGCTCTGCCAGGTCCAATGCTAAGGGCAGAATGGGATCCTAGTATTACTAGTTCATGGGTAACAGGATTCCAGTCTTCACCTCCCATCCATGAGCCCTCGAACCTCAGTTTCCCTGCGCTGAGTCTGAGGCTCAGGCCCGCCCGCCCCTTCTCCCCAGGCCACGCTGACTCTTCTCCTGGACCACCTGCGCCTCGTCTCCTCCTTCCACGCCCACAACCGCATGACCCCGCAGAATCTGGCCGTGTGCTTCGGGCCGGTGCTGCTGCCGGCGCGCCAGGCGCCCGCCCGGGCCCGCCTCCGCAGCTCCGGCCCGGGCCCCTCCGGCGCGGTGGACTTCAAGCACCACATCGAGGTGCTGCACTACCTGCTGCAGGCCTGGCCAGGTGAGCCCGCCCCCGGCCGCGCCGCAGAGCCCAGCCTCAGGCCACGCCCCTGCGCCGGGAGGCAGCGCGTACCTGGTTGCCTCGGCAACCGCTTCCTGCCTCCTGACGTGCCAATGGGAGGCCTGGTTGCCTCGGCAACCAGTTCCGGTCCAGCCAACCAGATGCCGATCCGGTCGAAGGCCGGGCCCTTAGACGGGCCAATCAGAGGCCAGGATGCCTCCGCTGCTCGTGACGGCATCACAGTACGACCTCTTCCGCCCCCGCAGATCCCCGCCGGCCCCCAGAGGCCCCGGAGCTCGCCCCGTACCTGCGGCCCAAGCGACAGCCGCCGCTGCACTTGCCGCTGGCGGGCCCCGAGGTGGTGACGCGGCCCCGCGGCGCCGGTGGCCCCGAGAGCCCCCCCAGCAACCGCTACGCCGGCGACTGGAGCGTCTGCGGGCGGGACTTCCTGCCCTGTGGGCGGGACTTCCTGTCCGGGCCCGACTACGACCACGTGACGGGCAGCGACAGCGAGGACGACGACGACGACGAGGAGGCGGGCGGGCCGAGGGGCGCCGCCGACTTCGACGACGACTTCGAGGCGCCCTTCAACCCGCACCTGAACCTCAAGGACTTCGACGCCCTCATCCTGGACCTGGAGCGGGAGCTCTCCAAGCAGATCAACGTGTGCCTCTGAGCCCGGCGGGGCGGGACCCCGATGGCCAGGGCGGTGGGGGGCCGAGGAGCAGCCCCGCTGCCATGGGACCTGCCAGCCCGAGGCCGAGTCAGTCCCCGTTGCCGCTGCCCGGTTCCCAGTTTGCCGGGATGCGGGCACTGGTCGGGAGGCCGGTGCTGTGATTTTAGGGGCCAGCTCTGGGGTCCATCTTTTCTGAATACGCGGGGTTTTCTCCTGTTACCAAAAGGCAGTTCTCCCGCCTGCCAAGAGGGCCTCTCTTGCCTCGCCTTGGCCAAGGAAAACACCAGTCACTGTGAGCAACGCCCCAGGATGGGCTACACCTGCCAAACCTCTTGCTGCTGCCACCCAAATCAGTATTAGCTTTTGAACACTGCCCTCTGCTTCTCCCTCCTTTGGGGGACCCAAAGACTATCATGAAGAGCTATCAGGGAGGACCAGAGGAGCAGCCCCTATCTTGCCCTCCAGCCTGGGGCTTATAGGAAAAACGGCTGGCTTCCCCACTCTTTTCTCCAGGGAAGACTCCCCGTCATTGCCCCAGATGAGCAAATGGAGACAGCGGAGTCTGGCCCTTCCTGTCCCCCTGCCCTCAAAACATTCTGAGCACTTAACCCCTCCCTTTCGGAGGGGCCCACCTGAAGCATCAGGCTGGGGTCACTTTGGTACGGAACATATTTATTGCCTCCGTGCATGTGTTGTGTCTGCGTTGTGAGGATTCGTGTGTGTGGATGTGTCTGGCGTGGGTGTGGAGCTCCTTCAGGGACCAGAGAGGAGGGGGTGGGGAGAGAATGCCCAGGTACCCTGAAATAATGACGGTGCCGTGGTGGGCCCCAGAGTCCCAGTGGGAGAGTTGGGTCCCCTCCTGTCTCCCCCTCCTTTCCCTCACCTCTGTCTTGGTGGACAATAAATCGATATGCACAGATTCTGGGGCTGAATACCTGGGCCCACTTGGGCCGGAGGTAGTTTATTCAGGCTGTAAGAGGATGGGGAGGGTTGTGGAGTCCTGGGGGCTTATGGGATAGGCCCATGGCAGGCAACAATGAAGCCCCAGGCCAGCCTGGCAGAGTCCAGGATGGGCAGAGTGCCAAGGTACTGACCATGAGGCCCTACACGGCAATGGAGCCATCGCGGAAGTCCGTCTTCCCGATGAGGATGTTGACTACTACCGGGTGGCCCTCTCGGCACAGCCGCTGGGCGTCCCGCAACACCTCGACCACCTGATCCTCATTCTCCCGCGAGAGCAGCAAGCCCCGGGCCCCCAGACCCATGGCCGCCTTGTGATAGTCTGAAAGAGGAGGCCAAGTCAGGTGGTGGTGGGGCCCCAGACCACCCTGCAGCCAATCCAGGGTTGAGACACAGCCACCCCCACCCCAAAGCCTCACCAGAGTAGGACAGGCCACAGGCCACGTTGCTGCCAAGACAGGGCACCTGCTCTCGAGAAATCTGAGTCCAGCAGGCATCATTCCCTATCAGGGCGATCAGTGGGATCTACAGGGGAAAACGAGGCACAGCCACAGCCCTGAGCCCAAGGCTCGTCCAGCCAGAGAACAGAGGGGGACTGCACCTCTGCCTGTCAGAAAAGACCCCTGCCCTGCCTCAGCCCACCCCAGCCCCAGGCTCTGAGCTCCCCTTGGGGAGGGGAGCCCCTAGCCCCATCACCTTGTGTCTGACGAAGGTATCAAACTCAATGAGGCTGTAGCCAAAGGCTCCGTCCCCAAACAGGCACCACACCTGGGGGTGCGGAAGACAATCAGGACAGTTCTCAGCCCAGCAAGCAACAGCCCCCTGCCTCCAGCGCCCCCACCTAACCTCAGCATCCGGCCGGCACAGCTTGGCCCCGAGTGCAAATCCTCCACCAACTCCCAGAGTCCCGAAGGCCCCTAGGACATCCAAGAGCAGGTGGGTGGGAAGAGGCCCAGCGAGTGGGAGCTGGCCCCGGCAAGAGCCCTTCCTTACCAGGGTCGAGCCAGCGCAGGGGACCGCGGGGCTGCACCACGTGGGCAGCAGTGCCCACGAAGTCCCCGCCGTCCACCACCAGCACTGAGTCGTCCGGCAAGCTTTCCTCCACCAGCTGCAGCACCCACACCGGGTTCAGATGCTGAGCAACGGGCTTCGCCGCCTTCTCCCTGCGACAGGGCGGCACAGGCCAGCAGGGTGAGCAACCGCACGAACGTGCACTGCCCGCCAGGGGAACCTGCCATCCCCTACCGAAAAGCCTGCTCCTTCTGCCGATCCACTTCCCGCAGCTCCTCTGCCCAGTCCGAGGCCCACGTCTGGCCCCTGAGGCCTTCTGCCAGCTTCACCATGAATGAGCCCACATCTCCTGGGGAAGGAAAAGGATGCAGCTGCTGGAAGGAGGCCTGCCCTCCTCCTGCCCTCACTACCGGGGCCCAAGGTATCCAGAAGCTGGAGACCCAGAAGCAGACCAGGGATCCCCCCAGGAAGAGTTTCTTAATAGGACAAAACCCCAGGGCCTGCCAGAAGCAGGTGAGCCAGAAGAGAGCGCGGGCAGGGCACTCCTGGGGGGAGCGGGGGGGGACAGAGCAGGTGAGAAAGCCCCTGGTCCCCTCACCCCACATCACCCCAGCCCATCAATGCCGCCTTGAAACAGCCGTCACCGCCAAGTACACCTGTACAACCTGACATGCAGACTCCTATCAGTGGAGTGAACAGACTGGTCACCAAGTGGTGACATCCCCGTTTCAGAGAGGAGCAAACGAAGGCTCCCGGCCAGACCTCAAAGATTCCTTCCTGGGACTGGATAAATGCGTCCTCACCCCTGCCTGGCCCCTCCCTACTCACCTGCCCCACCAGCTGCCAAAATGGATTTTCTAAAGCACAAATCCAATTGCACTTCTCTGCCTAACACAAGAGCGCCCGACTGCCTACACTACAGGACAGTCAAAGGTGTTGGAATGAGGGCACAGTAGAGCATGGAAAGGGCCCTAGTGGGAGGGACTGAAAGCAGGGGGGCCAGGGGCCAGTGGAAGAGGCTGCGGGAGGATGACAGAGGCCTCAGGCCGGGAGACGGAGACCAGATCCTCACCCTGTGAGCAAGGGGCAGCCCTGGGGGCTTGAGCCGGGTGACAGGCTGGCGGTGTACATTCCCTAGCCTGTCTCTCAGTCTGAGAGCCCACGGGGGCCCCTAGGCAGGACCAGGCCTCACTCGCCAGCACTCGGTTCAAGCCAGTGGCAGCAGAGGCCAGGAAAGGGGCCGGGAGAGCCCCTGTGGGTGGGGAGAGCTGGTGGGCTCACCCAGCACAGCCTCCTGGGGCTTCCAGAACATGTCCGAGTTGAGTAGCATCTCTCCCCGGTTGCGGTTGACAATGACGACTTTGCTGCTGCGGCTGAGGACACGGCCGTAGGACAGGCGGAAGTCGCACACAATCCCTGGGGTGGGGACAGGGCCTCGGTGGGCAGAGGGCCAGGGTTCTCAGGGTAAGCTCGCTGCCTGGCCTAATCTGCTGTGCAGAACTGAAGGCAAAAGGGTTCCCGTTCTTCAGCTCCCCCCATATCGGAGCCTCGATTCTGCAGCTCCCCTTGAATCTGGGCCCCGCGACTTTGTGCCTTGGCCGACAGAACACGGCAGGAGTCTCGGCCTCAAGAGGCCTTGCAGCTTCTCACTTCTCTCTTATAACTAGAAACCCTCCTCCCACCCAATGCTTCTCACCCTCTACCTAGTGAACGGGCCCAGGCTAGCCTGTGGATGATGAGAAGCACAGGAAGGAGGCGAGAATTCAGTCGTCCCAGCCAAGGCCAGCCTGGACCAGCCTACAGCCAGCAGAGCCCCAATACATGAGAGGGCCCAGGCTTGATCAGCAGAGCTGCCCACCTGACTGCACAGGACACAGCCCAGTGGAAACCAGTCCACTGCCCAGCTGACCCAGAGCTGAGTCTGGAGAAATGATAAACATGTTTTAAGCCACTGAATTTGGGGGTAGTCGTTACACAGCAGAGCTAGCTGACACATCTGTTACGTGCCGGGCGGGGTTCAAAGCACTTTATGGGAAAACGGGTATCAAAGACGGCAGATGCCTGGTACGTGTTCATTCTCCTTTCCTTGAATCGAGGCCAAAGCACACAACTGCAACCTGGAGACCATTCAGATTCACGGCTGTTCGCTGTTCCAAAACGAAACCCTCAAAAGGGGAAGAGCTGGAGCCAGAAGTAAGTGGGTGGGTGATTATGAGGTCAGGGTGCCAGCGAGTCCCTAACTGGAGAAGCAAGACCACGTGCTAAGGGGGCCCCTGGAAGGAGGGGGGAGAGGGAAGGGGGGAGGGAGGAGACTGAGACCCACCTGCCAGGATGACAACGTCAGCCTTCTTCAGGGCGGCACTGCGGTTCTGCCGGATGTGGAGGGGGTGGTTGCGGCCCAGCATCCCCCGTGCCATCCCCCCCAGGAAGCAGGGGACACCCAGGGTCTCCACGGCAGCCCTGGGGGTCCAGGCAGAGCAGGGGTCAGCGTGTCCATGGGCCTGCCCCTCCGTGTAGCAGACCAGGGACCGGAAGGACAGTAATACGGGCGAGGGGCAGGGGGTTTCTCACCGAAGCTTGTCCGCAGGTGTGGGGGGCAGCAGGGCCTGGCTCCCCACTACCAACAGAGGCCTCTTGGCCCGGCTCAAGAGCTCCACGCAGCGCTGAACCTGGGGCAAGAGCGGAGATCGGGGGGCCGGCCCCAAGTCACCATCAGCCCCCCCCCGCGAGGTCAAGGCTCCAGTACTAAGGGGGCGGCCGTCCTGCCAGGTGGGGGGTCCTCCCCTGGGGAAGAGAGGCAAGTCACCTGCTGGGCGGGCGCCTGGGGGATGTCCAGGGGCAGGGGCCCCTCGGGCTGAGGCTCCCAGGCTCCCGCAAAGAGGTTTGCCAGGTGGTTCTCTAAGTACCTGCAAAAGGTAGGGGAAGGGGCAGCTCACCAGGACTGCGGGGTTCCAGGAGCCGAGGGACGAGGGGGGCTGGCAGCAAAGCAAGGCAGGGGACAGGGGTGTACGTTCAACGGCCCAGGGACAGACAGACCCCCGTGGTCGAGTCTACGGCCGCCTACTGCTCCTGGGTAGCCTCTGGTGACCAACCCCCTTGACACTGCTCCCCAGAAACAAGTGTCAGGGTCACAGGCTGCGGGGTCAGACAGATGGGGGTCTGAGCCCCAGCTCTGCCACTTCCCAGCTGTATTTCTTGGGGCAAAGTGCCTTGGCCTTTCCGAGCTTCGTCCTCCATTAAAATGGGGATAGCAAGGGCCCTCGCTCCCCAGGTTGAACGATGTGGCCATTTAGGACACAAGACACTTTTCAAAATGCTCACAAGACCCCACACCAGACGGCCTGCAGGGGAGCACAGAGGAAAATCAGCCCAGGCCCTGCCCTCAAGGAGCATAAAATCCCCGTCTGGGAACGGACACATGGGCTGCAGGAGGAAGCTGCAGGAGTTCGGAAGCCGCAGGCCACTCGAAGCCAGTGGCCCTTGTCACGAGCCTAAAGGAGATTCAGGCAGTTACATTCGCTCGCTCTTCTCCATCCCACAGCCCACTGCTCCGACTCAGGCCACCACTGCCTCCCACCCTGTGTCTGCGGTCCCCCTCCCCGAAGTCCCTGCCCCCAGCCAGATGGAACGTCGTGAAAACCCAAATGCGGGTACCCGACGCCTCTGCTGAAAGTCCGCCAATGCTTCTCAAAGGACAAAACAAAACCCCAGGTCCATGTAGTGGCCCCTGCCAGCACAGAGTGCAGCCCCTGCCTCTCTCCCATGCTCGCCTGTGCCAGCCACATCAGCTTCCTCGCTTCTCCAACCCATGTGCATCCCTGCCTCAGGGCCTTTGCACAGGCTTGCTCCTCTACCTGCAATGCTCTGACCACAACTGGCTCCTCCTGGTCAGTGTGTCAATCAGCAAAGAGGGGCAGGGTGCTCGTGATGCGGGTGGGAGCCTGCAGGGGAGGGGAGGGGGTACTCACCAGAATACCGCTCGACCTATGAGGCCCTTGGGGGCCTTGGCTGGCACCATCTCCTTCTGGACCATGAAGTAGGGATACAGTACATCAATGGGCAGTTCCACGAACACCGGACCTGCGGGAGCCGGGAGGACGCTGAGCCTGGGGCAACCCCGCCCCCGCCCCCAGCCTCAGACCCCGAGCGCCGCCTGACCCACCACCTACCAGGGGTGCCCGACTGGGCGGCGGCCATCGCAGCCCTCAGGGTGGGCACGATATCCCGCACCCTGCGCACCGACGCACAGAACTTGCAGAGTGGCCGGAACAGGGACATCTGGTCGATGGCCTGGAGCGCACCCCGTTTCTGGCAGAGACGGGGGCCATGGGAGGGGGGCGGTGATTATCATGTGAGCCCTGCCAACCTCCTGCGGGACCCCCGCCGCTACCCCCCAGGCCTGGGCACCTGCAGTAGGGTGCCAGCGGCACCCCCCAGAAGCAGGACCGGGGACTGGGCCATCTGGGCGTTCTTCACCGCGGTGACGGTGTTGGTGAGGCCCGGCCCGGCCGTCACCGCCGCCACGCCCACCGTCCCTGAAACACAGGCCTGGTCTCCGGCTCCGCTCCACCCCCGGGACCCGCCTGCCCCGCAGGGTCACCCCTCTCCCCGGCCCTCCCCCCCACTGCCCTCACCGGTCAGGCGGGCCACGGCATCAGCGGCAAAGACAGCTGTGACCTCGTGGCGCGTGTCCACCACGCGGATGCCCAGCTTCTCGCTGGCCACCAGCAGCGGGGAAATGTGCCCACCGACCAGCGTGAAGAGGAAGCGTACACCGTGCGCCCGCAGCACTGCGGCCACGCTCTCCCCGCCGTGCCGGACACTGGCCTTGTCCACCTGGGCCCGAGGAGGAGGAGCAAGGCCGTCAAGGACTCGGGCAAGGGCACAAGGGCTGGTGGGGAGTGGGGCAGCTCAGGGAGCTTTGGGGCTGGTTGTCCTGCACACCAGGCTGGCCCAGGGCACCAGGTCATCAGCCTTCCTCCCCACAGTCGCTGGAACCAGGGGGTTTCACAAGCTCCCAAACAGGGTAGGGAAAGCAAAACAAACTCAGAGAAAACCCACACTGCTGACCACTCTTGCTGCTGGCTCCCTTACCCTGCCTGCCTTGGGGATGGTGGGGCACCCTGAGAGGGAGGGGAAGAAGGAGTCCCTGTAACCCCAGCACTGCCTTCCCCCGGGATCCCGCAGGGCCTGCTGGCCTGACTCGGGACCCCATCTGCCAGCACCCTGGCGAGCAGGCCCAGCTACCACATGCCCAGGGGCCTGTGCCTTTAATCCCCACAGGTCCTCCCAGGAAGGGTTAGGAGAGATCTGGGGAAGAGGCCAAGGTGGCTCCAGCCTATGAGAGGAAGATAAGCCCCGGCAGGGCAGGGCAGGGGTAAATTTCAGCAAGAGGAGCCCAGTTATTCAAAATAAGAACTATGGGGTCAGCTCTTCCCAAACAGATCACCTAGGCCAAGCCAGCCTCAACCACCCCGAGCCTCATACTCCCCACGTGGACAAGAACAAGAGCACCTCCTTCAGGGATGCAGTGAGGGCTATGTAAGATGGGTCCTCTGAAGCCTCAGGACAGCAGAGGGAAAAGTGTCACTACCTGGCCCGGCTCTCCCCTCTGCTGCCTTCTCACCCACTCCCACGTGGCTCCCTGAAAAGGGCTCGGAGCCCCTGGGAAAGGAGGTGTTGGGGCGTGAGCGCCCTGACAGCCTGCGCTCCCCAGAGGAGTAGCAAAGTCCAAGGTTCCCAGTATGCAGCTTGGCAATGGGGACGGGGCAGAATCTCCCGAGGACTCGTCGGGCCTCACTGTCCCCTCCCGTAAACCGAGGGAGCAGGACAGAGCACCGGGAGTCGCCCCCTCTTTGGCCGCCGCCAGCCCACCTCCCGTCCACGCGCCCCCCACGTCCCCAGCACCTTGTGCCGCAGCTGGTACAAGAGCCCCAGACGGTGCGCGGCGCCCAGGAGGGCGGCCACCAGCGTCCCGCAGGCCAGGATCCAGAAGAAGAGGAAGCAGCTCCCGGCAGGGGCGGCCGCCGCGAGGGTCTCCATGACAGCGGTACCTAAGGGAGAAAGGACAGGTGCAGCCACACCTCGCCTCTGGCGAAGGCACGCCCCCTCTTCTCCTGCCACCCCGGCCACGCCCCCGGCCCCGCGAGGCCACGCCCCTTCTGCCCCTAGGCTCGACGCCAGGCCACGCCTCTCAGGGGCGAGCCACGCCTTCCGGGGGGGTCCAGCCCACGCCTCTCGCGACGCCAGCCACCCCCAAACTAGCCCATCATTCTCCGCGTCCCACAGGCCAACGCGGCGACAACGGTCTCAAAATTAAGTCGTTTTCCCACTTACCTGTTGTCGCTCTTCTACGTCATGATCCCCCCCATCTCTGTCCCAGCGGTGAGCCCGCCCACATTACGTCACCAAGAGCGACGAGGCCACGTCCCCTAAATTAGCATGCGCGGCCGTCCCCTCAAGCCACGCCCCTCCGCCTTAGCGAGCGCCCAAGCACCGACCTCAGGCCCCCGGTCGAGGTCAAAATCGCATCAAGATACTTCTCCGACACCTGCCAGGGCCCCGGGGCCCTTCACGCTTCACCTACAGGAAATGGCGTTGACTCCAGCGGAATTCAGCGCGCTCCGTGTCACGTGCTCATGGCCCGCTTGGACAAGCGGCGCCCCGTAGTTCAAACCGGAGCGCATGCGCAAAGTGGGCGCCACAGGCACCGCCTATAAGAGCCCTGTCTCTATTGGCCGTCCTTCGTACAGGCCTCGCCTCTCCTCGCCTTTCATTGGCTCCGATCCTAGGCCAGGAGGCCACGCCCCTTGGTGCCTATATTAGCCCGGCCCCAGACACGACCTTCACGGGCTCACTGCAGCTCTCCACTGTGCCCCGCATTGGAGGCCTGTAGGTTCCGGGCCTTCCAAGCGTACATTCCGGACAGGCTGCGCCAAACGCCGAGCGTGGGCGGTCAAGGTCACCGGCTCGCTCCCCAGAGCCCCACCCTCAGGGACCGGCCCCGCCCTGGCTCCGGGCCGCATCTGCGTCGCGTACGAATGCAGCGGAGGCCGCGCCCCCTCG
>JAQZBX010050130.1:0-19741 GCA_029593785.1 Cabassous unicinctus | reverse complement strand
CCCCCCCGTTGTTTGCACTTGCCGTCTGCTCTCTGTGTCTGTTCGTTGTGTGCTTTTCTGTGTCTGCTCGTCTTCTGCTCAGGAGGTACTGGGAACCCAACCCAGGACCTCCCATGTGGGAGGAGACACCCAATCATTTGAGCCACATCTGCTCCCTGCTTGTTGTGTCTCCTCGCTGTGTCTCCTTGTTGCATCATCTCGTTGAGACATCTCATTGCATCAGCTCGCTGTCTTGCTCGTCTTCTTTACGAGGCACTGGGAACCGAACCTGGGACCTCCTGTGTGGGAGGCAGGCCCCCAACTGCTTGAGTCACATCTGCTTCCCAGCATAACTTTTAATTTTTTGCTTTCTTTTACCTTCCTTACCAGTATTGGGATCTGCAGTCATATGTGCCCTCTCCAGCCCCATCTTCACTTAGGAGACACATATACACACATGCACACACACACACCTCCTGCCTCCTCAACTTGGAACTGCCCCCATGCTCTTGCCTTTTCCCCCCAGGAATAAACTTCAATTTCATAGCAACAACAACAACAACAACAACAACAACAACAAGAAAGACACTGGTGTGGAGTCTAAGACTGTCTTTGAAATTAGGGATAGCAACATAATAAGGAGCATATTGTAGAGAGAAAGGATTCATTGTCACTGTCCTTAAAATACTTTAAACTGAAGCATAAATAAATGAAGGGATAGAAAAGGAAGTCACAGAATATTTTGGCCATGCTCAGCAACAGTTTGCAGACAGGTTCTGAAAACTTAAAACTTCCCACAAGGCTCCTCATATCTCAAGTTAGAACACCACATCTGGGGTTGTTTTTTTGTTTTTGTTTTTGTTTTTTGTAGTTTTTATCAAAACGGGCCTTAGGCCCTAGTCCTTCCCTTTTCCTCTTTGGTAGTTAGTGAGGCCTGGTAAGTTTAAAGGAGGGAATCATCTGTTTCTACTCCTACTGCCCCTCCTCTTGGGCCCTCAGTTGCTTTGCTGAGGTGAGAGACAGAACCATGAGTGAGAGCCAGCTGAAGGCACCCTGATAAACAGGCCTGGTTTGGGGGAGATGTCACCTGTGGGTTGTGTCTTGAGGCAATGTAGGGGAATCTTTCCTTAAAATCTGCTAGATTTTGTGGTCTGATGTTTCCTCATGAAGTAGAGTCATTCCTTTGGGACTTCTGGTTTTTATTATGTACTTAGCTCCGGGAGCAGGAAAACTTGCTATGGATCAAAGACAAAATCAAAGACCCCTGGACTACACAGCTTAGGGGTGGCAGTAGAGCCCCATGGTTAGAACGGAGGTCCTGGAAACACGAGGTCTCTGTGAGCATAGGTAAGTTACTTAGCTTTTGCTTTTTCTCTTCTGTAAAATGGTTGAAGGTGGACCCACCTTTTTAGACATGGCGGACAGAGAAACAAAATAATGTATGTTGCGTACTTATCACAAATGCCTGGCCCTTAGTGAAGGTTTCGGTAGCTTTGCTCTTTTTATTCTTAGGAGGTGGAGCATTTAGTGGGAGAAGGTCAATTAACTGGTGGAGGAAGCCTCCACACTTCTTCCTCCTGTGGCTTGTGGTGGTGTCAACTGAGGTCCAGCTGAACCAGTGGTCTGAGGTACTCTCACCAACAGAGACCTCTAGGAAGGAAGGAAGGGAGGGAGGAATTAGAGATTGAGTTATGCCTCCCCAAAAAGACATGTTCAAGTCCAACCCCCATCCCATGAATGTGACCCTATTTGGAAATAGGATCTTTGAAGATGTTATTGGGAGCAGATGTGACTCAAGCAATTGAGAGGCTGCTTCCCACATGGGAGGTCCTGGGTTCCATTCCCTGAGCCTCCTGAAAACAAACAAACAACAAGGAAACAAAGGAAAAACCAGCTCAGGGGAGCCAATGTGGCTCAGTGGTTGAGTACCGGCTTCCTGCATATGAGGTCCTGGGTTCAATCCCTGGCCCCTGGTACCACAAAAGAAAAAAAAAAAAAAAAAGGATGTTTTTAGTGAAGATGAGACCAATCTGGATTAGGGTCCACCTTAATTTAATATGACTTGTAAGAAGAGGAAATTTGGACACAGACTGAGTGAGAAGACAGCCACGTGACAGAAGACAAAGACTGAGTTATGCTACAAGGTGAAAAACACCATGGATTACCAGCGAGCCATCGCCAGCACCCTACAGGCTTCCAAGGAGGCGTGGCCCTGCTGATACATTGACTCAGACTTCCAGGCTCCATGTGACACAATAAATTTCTGTTGTTTTAGCCATCGGGTTTTTAACACTTTGTTATAGCAACCCTAGGAAACCTGGACAGAAGGATTGCCTGGGTTGGGCAAGTCGACTCCAGGCAGCAGAGAGGGAGGGACTAAGGGGACAGAAGAAACTTGATGGTGGCTGACTGTTCCTTTGCTCAACTTAGTAGATTATTTAAAGGTTCTGCACCTTGGTTTCCTCACCTGGAAACCCTCATGAGGGTTGATGTGAAAATTAAATGAGATAATGAGGACAAGGCAGTTAGCATCATTTTGGGAAACTGTAAAAGGCTCAACTATTGCTACCTATTAATATTTTTGTAATGTAATAAGCTCTTCGGAGACTGAGCCAGTCAACATTTGAAGTTCATGACCCAGGAGCTTCATACATGTTCCCCATCAACCAAGACCTATGGTTTTTTGCTTTTCTCTATGTCGGGACCTATTCCTGGAGCTCCCTACCCACATAGCAACAGTGCTTCTCCTTCACCCTTCCATACCATTTTATCTAGCAACCTAGAATCAGAACACTCAGTCTCAACATTACATTCTCCATTTTCTTCAGGAGATGGGGTCCTTATGCAAAAGGGTTTTGGAGGTCTGGCCCAATATCCCAGTCTTTGGGGAATGGGCATGCTCATTCGTTTCTCTATCAGATATTGCCTTAGCCTGGATCAAGGCTTGGCAGAACTTGGTAGCTGGGGACCAGGAGAAAAGGCTGAGGAAGGAACCATGGGGAGGCAAAGGACTCAGGGTCACCACACTGTTGGGGGCCCAGACCTGCCTGTGAGGGTTCTCCCAGGGGAAGATAAAGGCGTGATCCTTGTTGAGATCTTCCATCCACACAACCAGGGCAAGATTTTGGGGAGCCTCATCCATGGAGATGCACCCGGGAGCAGAGATGCAGAGTCAGGCAGGGACCAGGAAACTGAAGAAGGGCATTGCCAGGCTACATGAAGAGCCAAAGCTGGTTTTCAGGTTATCTTTCAAATCTCTTCCTTTCCAGCAAGGATGCAGTTAAAAAAACAGAGTCAGGAATGAAGAGACAAGAGACAAAATCACCCATGACTCATCCTTGACTCATGGGTAGTTTGCCCAATATTGACACCTAAAATTGGAATCACCTTTCCTTCCAACAGGACCTATTGGTCAAAGGTATCCTCCCAGTCATCAAGTCACAAACATAGAGAACTCCTCTTTATAGAAGCAAGGTTGACCAGATACCCTTGTCTGCTCTTTTTTTTTTTTCATAGTAGCTCTGAAATTCATCCCTACACCCCTTTTTTTTCAATCCCACTGCCCAACTACTCCAGAGCCTTGTCAGACTTCACTGTTGAGTTTCCCACTCAGTCCTAGTAAATGTAGCTCCATAGCAAGCCTAGAAATCTGGTCGTATAAAATCTCCAACTTTGTTCTCCTTCAAAATTGTCTCCACTATTCTATCTATGTCCTTGACATTTCCATATAATTTACAGAATCACTTGTCAATTTTCACCCAAATAAGCTGCTGTATTTTTATTTTGTTTGCATTGAATCTCAAGATCAGTTTGAGAAGAACTGACTTCTTAAAAATACTGAATCTTCCTTTCCAGGAACATAGAATATTTCTTTATTTGTTAGATCTTCTTTCATTTTCTCTCAGAATATTTTGCAGTTTTTAGTAGAGAGGTGTTACACATCTTTCGTTACTTTTATTCCTAGGTATTTGATATATTTTATTGTAAAAGATATTTCAAAACTTCATTTTTCTGAATATTTGTTACTAGTATATAGAAATACAATTGGTTTTCATATATAGAACTTGTAGCCAGCAACCTTGATAAACTCAGTTATTAATTCTAATAGTGTCATCTGCAAATAAAGAGAATTTTACTTCTTCCTTTTCAAAGTTTATACCTTCAATTTTTTTTCTTACATTCTTGCTCTGGCTAGGACCTTTAAGGCAATGTTGACTAGAATTGGTGATAGTGGACATCCTCGACCTGTTTGCAACCTGTAGCAGTTTGATATTGTTTATGAATTGCAAAAATAGATATTGGATTATGTTTGTGAACTGGTCTTTTCCTCTGGGCATATTAGATTATATTGGATTCAGACATTTCACTTTCAGTTGATTAAATAATGATTAAGGCTTTGATTAGACCACATCAATAGGATGTTGAGTCCCTGCCCCCAGAGAAACCACACCACAGAGAAGGGAGGTTGGAGTTTTGAGCTGGAACCCAGGAAGTAAACACACAGGAGAGAGCAGAGCAGCTGAGCCTGGAGAGAATCGAGCCCCAGGAGAGAGATGAGACTTATCCCAGCCTACAGCTGATATTGGAAGAAGCTGTGACCATGGAGCTTTAAGAGGAAGAGGAAGGCTGAATGTTGGCAGCCATCTTGCTCCAAAATGTGGCAACAGACTTTGGTAAGGGAAGTAACTTACGCTTCATGGCTTGGTAAATGTAAGCTTCTACCCCAAATAAATACCTTTTATAAAAGCCAACAGATTTCTGGTATTTTGCACCAGTGCCCCTGTGGCTGACTAATACACAACCTCAGGAGGAAAGTGTCTAATATTTCATCATTCTGTAAGATTTTACCTGAAGATCTTTTGCAGACATCCTTCAACAGGTTATAGAAATTCTTTTCTATTCCTAATTAGCTGGGAGTTTTGTTTGGTTTGGTTTTTATCATAAAAAGAAAATGAATTTTATCTAATGTTTTTTAGGATCTCTTTTAATAATCAGATCATATGTTTTTTCCTCCTTTATTTTGTTACTAGGATGCCTACATTGAGTGTTAAACCAGCCTTACATTCCTAGAAAGAAGTCTCACTTGCTAATGATGTATTATCCTTTATATACATTGCTGGATTTGATTTCCTGCATCCATGTCCTTGAGAGATATAGGCCTGATATTTTCCTTTCTTGAAATGTCCTTGTCAAGTTTTTGTATCAATATTATGCTGGTCTCATAAAATGAACTGGGAAGTGTTCCTTCTTTTTATATTCTCTGAAGCGTTTGTGTAATAATAGTATGATTTGTTCATTAACTATTTAGACTACTTATTGACAGTGGTGATTGTGGAGAGGTACCAAGGATTGAACCCAGGACCTCATACTTGGGAAGCAGGTGCTCAGCCACTTAAGCAACCACTTGAGCTACATCTGCTCCCCAGTTTTTAAAGTATATTCACAAACTCTTTTATACTCTTCTCTTCAAAAGGCAGAGTTTAATTCCCCTTTCCTTGAGTGTGGGGTGGACTTAGTAACTTTTATCTAATGGATGGAATACAGAAATGATGGCTTATCACTTCCAAGATTTGGTTATAATAAGACTGTGGCTTCTGAAAGAACTGAAGACTCATACCAACAGCCAGTGAGGAACAGAGGACTGCCAAAAACCATGTGAGTGAGCTTGGAAGCAATTTCTCCAGCCCCAGTCAATCCTTGTGATGGCTGCAGTTCCAGCCAACATCTTGACTGCAACCTCATGAAAGACCCTGAGCCAGAATCACCCAGCAAGGCCACTTCCAGATTTCTGATCCTCAGAAGCTGTGGGAGACAATAAATATTTGCTGCTTTAAGCTACTTAGTTTAGGGATAGTTTGTGAAACAGCAATAGGTAACTGATACTGTAGATAAGAAGCTAGCTTTCTTAAACTTGCCTCTTCAACTTTTCTTCCCTTCTTTCTCTCTATATAGTTAGATGATAATTTTTAGTTAAACCCATAGTCAGTGCTAAGCATCATTTGGACAGCATTTTTTTCTGGCATTAATAATTGTCTTGCATCTAGAAACTCTAGGCAGGGCAGACAATCCCAGGAATTCGGTACCTTGTCAGTGGGCCTTACCTTGGAATTTATGATAACCTATCCCCCCAATGTATCAGAGTTCAACTCATTTGTAATTTTCCTACACATGGTTCTTCTGCCACTTTTATGTGAACTTATAATTAGCACTACACTTATTAAATATATGTCCCAGAGACTTAAGTCTTCTGGCTGTTCATATGCCAGTTGAGCCCTGAATCTCAGCAGAGTTGCAGCCAACACCTACTCTCTAGTTCATTGGACTCACCCAGGACAACTAACAAAAGGATGATGATGGACACTGCCCATCCCAAAAAACAGAGAGTATCTACAACTGCAAGCAAGACAGTTCCATCCATCTGCCCTATGGGATCTAAGCCCCCTCTCAATTGGAAGCAGAGTGGGCATCACCATCCCCAAATCCTCAAGACTGAGGAATGAACAAACATAAGGGGAGAATGCAACTATGGATTAAAGTAGACTTATTATTATTTTAGTAATGGAAGAACTTGTAACATTGATATAAAGACAGTCTATACCAGAGGTTCTTAGGAGAGGGAGAGGTCAGAATAGGGGAAACATGGAGTATTTTGGGCACATTGGAATAGATCTGCATGATATTGCAATGAAGGATACATGCCATTATACATTTTGTCAAAACCTATAAAATTGTATGGTGCAAAGTGTAAACAATAATGTAAACTATAGACCATGCTTAGTAGCAATGCTTCAATATGTGTTCATCAATTGTAACAAATGTACCACACTAATGAAAGATGTTGTTAATGGGGGAAAGTGGGGGAGGGTTAGGGGGTGGGGTATATGGGAATCTCCTATATTTTCAATGTAACATTTATGTAATCTAAAACTTCTTTAAGAATAAAGTTTTTAAAAATTAAAAAAAAAATTGCCTCAATTTTCTTACCTTTCTCTAGTTTTCTCCTGCTCTATTAGAACTGACATACCCTTATAAATATATATTCCCCCTTTTTCTTTGAGATCTCTCTCTTAGAGCTAACATCTGAACTGGTTACTCTTTATGCCTATGTAACTGTTACCCTGGGATGTCCCTTTATCATCATTCGGGGATTTTTTCTTTGTCTGACTCTCTGTTTCCTAGATTATATTATTTTTCTTGATCTTGGTGAATCTTTTAATTTATTGGAGTGCACCATAGAGTAACTTCCTAAAAAATGTACAAGGGTATAGTGACACAAACAGCATCTGCACGATATTCATAGCAACATTACTCACAATTGCCAAAAGATGGAAACAACCCTGGTGTCCAACAACTGACAAATGGTATATACACACAATGGAATACTATTCAGTTGTAAGAAGGAATGAAATTGTGAAGCATGTGACAACATGGATGAACCTGGAGGACATTATGTTGAGTGAAGCAAGCTAGGCACAAAAGGACAAATATTGTATGATTTTGTTATTATGAACTAAATATAATAAGCAAACTCATGGAGTTAATAGCAAGAATATAAGTGACCAGAGAATAGAATGTGGTTAGAAAATGGAAAACTGAGGTTTAATATGTGCAGAATTGGTGAAAAGTTGTTTGTAAATGAATAGAAATGGTGAAAGCACATCATAGGATTTTTAATTAGTAGCAGTAACATATGGGTATGATAGTGGTTTGGTTTTTGCTGTTTTTTTCTTTTTTTTGAGTAATGAAAATGCTCTAGAATTGATTGAAGTGATGAATACACAGCTCTGTGATTATACCAAATGGCATTGATTGTACACTTTAGATAAGTTATATGGCTTATGAACAAAAAATAATAATAAGGTGGGTTGGGAGAAAAATACACCAAATGTAAGATATGGACTGTAGTTAGTAGTAATACTTTGACGATGCTCTTTCATAGTTTGTAACAAATGTTTCACAACAATGCAAGTTGTTGGCAGTGGGGTGATGTATGGGAGCCCTGTACGATGATATGCATGTTTGTTTTGTAAGTTCATACTTACAATACACTTATTATTTATTTATGTTTATGCATGAATGATAGACTTCAATAAAATTTTTTTAATGAAAAAAAAGTACAAGTGTAAAATTTGTGAGTTATAGCAAGTTTGAAAATGTCTTTGTTTTATCTTCACACTTGATTCATAGTTTAGCTGGATATAGAAACCTAGGTTGAAAATCAGTTTTCCTCAAAAGCATTAGACTTTATCTGACTGTCTTCCACCTTCCAGTGATACCACTGGGTAATTCCATGTCATAATGGTTTTCATTTATTGTATGTCAGTGCTTTTTCTTTTCTTTCTAGAAGTTTCTGGAATATGATATTTATCCCAGGTGTCATGAAATTTCACAATAAAATGTCTTAGAGTAAGTGTTTCTCTCTCTTGTGCTGCGTTCTTGGTGAGTGCTTTCAATATAGAGCAGGGCTTTCCAATAAAACTTTCTGTGATGATGAAAAGTTTCTTTATCTGTGCTGTCCAAGGTGGTAGTCACTAGCCACATATGGCAATTGAATACCTGGAATGTGGCTATTCTGACTAAGGAACTGAAATTTTTATTTCACTTATTTTTAATTAACTTCAATTTTAATTTATTAGTCACTATGGCTAGCATCTACCATATTGTGAATTTATCCTTAAGTTCTGATAAAATGTCTTTTTTTTTTAATTTCCTCTTCTCTTTCTGGAATTCCTATTTTTCCATTTTGGGGCACTCTTGCTTTTTTCTCCTAAGTCTCTTATGTTTTATGTTCTAGTTTCCACCTCTGTTTATTTGTTCTTCTTTCTGATAAATTTTCTTTATTTTCTGTTTTAACCTATTGATTTTCTTGTTGTTGTTTTTTTCTTTTCTTTTTTTCTTTAAGTTCCAAGAGCTCTTTTTATTGTCTGATTGTTTATTTTTTATAGGATCCTATGTTTGATTATGGGTGTGGCTTTTTTTTCTTTATTTTTAGTTTTTTTCACTTAAATTTTCTTGTTTTCTGTGCCTTTTCTCTCTTCCCTCTAAGTTCCTTTTATTCTGTCTTTGTCATGTTAAGTGTATTTATTAAGTGTCTTATAATCCTTGGCTATCTGTTTATACTTAAGACTAAGGTCCTAAAAATGCCATTGAAAGCTTTGTGTGGGTAGCCAGAGCTCTTCAGCTGGTGGGATTCCCTTTGGACTCATCAGGTAAAAAGCCAGGCTTCTTGATGAAGATCCCTCACTTGTCAGTGTTGGGAGCCATTTAGTTACTTAGGAGAAGAATCCTTCCATCTCTTGCCTGTAACAGGGCAGAGGCAGGGCCAGTAGTGTATATCTGCCTTCTGATATTCTGAGAGCAAACAAGGTTAAGAAAGGTTGATATGAATACTTTCACCATATCTTCCCATTTTTAACTCTGCATCTGACCACTGTTATCTGCTGTGACTGCTAGCCCCAAGTCTAGAGCTGCTCTGATTCAATTTCTCTGGTCTCCTTGGGGGAGAGGGTGATAGTTGCCTGGATAAATGGGCAACTTCATCCAGAACTTTATCAGTCCCTGGCTTTTTGGTTCCACCTCCCATGGTACCCAGTGCCTTTGAGACCTGATAGGTTTTGGGGCACAGGTAAGCTCACTTCTCACCTGTCTTACCCTTTGCTAACACTTAGAATATATATTTCTGGTCCTGTTATGTCAGTTACTACTTCTCTGATAGTTCTCTGTCTTTCAAACCTTCCTGATATCTCAGCCCTAATGTGGAGATAGTATTTTAGTATTTATTATATAATACTATATATTTAATACTATTATATTTATTATATAATAGTATTTATATAAAATACTATATTTATATAGTATCTAAAATACTATACAAATGCAATGTATTATTATCTTCTTATTGTCTATGATTTCTGGAGTCTAAATTGCTATTCTGAGAAGCTGCATTGTCAGACTTCATATGGTTTGAGGATACTAAAGGAAACATATCCATGACACGCCCTAAGGACTTATAACGTCTCCAGCTGAACTATGCCCTGAAATATAAGGCTGTCTCTTCTGGGGAAATGGGCATATTTTCATTTGTACGCAGGACAGTTGTATTATATTAGGTGAAAGTATGACTATGTTATTCCTTTTATTTGGGGATTACATGTGGTTTAAGGATACGTGTATGGCTGCCAAGTTGACAATCAGTGGATCGTGACAGTTAAGTTCATGTGTCAATGTGGCTAGCTTATGGTGCCCAGTTGTTTGGTCAAGTAGAAGTTGGTCTGATTGTTACTGTGAAGGTATTTCAGAGATGGATTTAAATCATTAGTCGGTTGATTGTATCTATAATCAACAAAGGAGATTGCCCTCAGCAATGAGGGGAATCTGCTCAATCCAATCAGCTGGAGGTCTTAAAGCCAGAACTGAGGATTTCAGAAGTCAGAAAGAAGAATTTCTATCTCTATTTCAGCCAGCCAGCTTCCCCTGGGGAATTCAATGTCAACTTCATTAGATTTTCCAATTTGCAACCAGCCCTATGGAGTTTGTAGTTGCCAGTCCCCATGGTTTTGTGAGACAATTCAAACTCCAATAATAAATCTCTCCCTCTGTCCCTCCCTCCCCCATATATAGCTATTTATCTATTTATATGTATCTCCTGTTGGTTAAATTTCTCTGAGAAACCCTGGCTAATACACTGTCTTTCAATCACCTTTGAAGACCATAAGCTGAGAACAGTAGCTAACACAGGAGATGCTCAATATATGCAGAAATGAAGGCAGTCAAGTGCCAAATGCTTAGGGTTGTATCGTTTCAGCGCCGTTCCTCATACTCTATCTCATTAGATGCATACAACAACCCAGTAAGTATGTGTTATTACTCTCAATGTATAGAGAATTAAAATGACTTGCTCAAAAATCTTGTTCAGTAAGGAGTGGGACACTTCTCGGTCCTAAATCTTGTGCAATGTCCACCACATTATAAAGAATTTGTCTAATGAGGGACCACAGTAACAAGCTGGATGGACAGGGGAATTCTGAATCTCTCATTATCTGTAACAGACACACACACACACACACACACTATAAAGTGCCCATCATAGTCAAATAGCTCTAGGAATAATTGCAACAGGCACGTAACATTAACAATAAAATGGAATCTTTCCTTCTGAGGATGGACTGGGTAAATTCTTTAAAGCAGGGAAACTTGGTTTAAAGCCAGTTTGAAGGAAAGATGCCCTATTGAATCTTTGTTGAAAACCTTAGAGTACAAAATCCTTTGTTTAGAATCTATTTAATGCCCCAGGAAAAGAACATTTTCTTTCTTGAGCTTTGTCTAATATCCCTAGAATGGAAGCCCCTCTGCTCTCAAACAAGCAACTTGAAACTTCTCACTGTAGGTGGTGGAAGCTAAAGGAAAGCTCTGTTTTCCTGTGACTACTACCACCGAAAACACCAATGCTTCATTGCTCACCCCAACTGCTGGGCTCCTAAGAGTTGCCCAGCTCACCAGTCAACCTGAGAGGCAGCAGGAGATGGAGGGGAAAAGGCAATGTCTACCTGTGACAACACAGTTTTGCTTCTCAGGCAATGCCCACATGACAGGGTGCAGATGCCCATCTTCTGCAAGAACCTGGGGTAAAAGGTAACCAGCATGAAGGTCTCAACACAGAATGGCTGAGACTTCTGTTTCTGGTACCATGGCTGGCTAGTATTTAAGTCAACCCTCCCATTCAAAACAACCAAAATTGCTGATGAAAATTTTTTATTTTTACTTTTTAAAAGGATCAAAGAACTGATAATTATCAGGTCAAATATCAATGACTCTAGAAGATAGCTGTGATGTGAAGCTCTTCTACCCGAGGGCATTTGCTGAATTTGGCAAACTTCAGCTTCAATTTTTACAGCCTCCTGGAGCACTGGGGAAGAAGATGACACTGAGGGACCACCCAAGGTGGAAATTCCAATATGAAAGTAAGAACTAAGCTTGCCCCACTCTACATCAGGGGATTGCACAGAAGAAGAAGAAAATGCCATGGTGCTGAGCAAAGCAAGGGGAGGAAAACTATCCCTGAAAAGTTGTATCCACAAGCCAGCTTCACAGGTGTTTACAGCCAAAATACAAAGCCTCAAGCTGTGAATTCAGTTAAAAGTGTTTCATATGGATAGTGGCTTCAGGTTGCAGAGTTAAGTACAGATCCTCTCTGAAGAACACTCTTTCATTTCTAGCCTCAAAGAATTCCCACAATAACTTTCTAAGGATAGTGAATGACACAGTCAAAAAAAATCACACACACATGGAAAAATGCCTCATGAGTGAGAACCAGTGGAAACAAAGCCAAGGTACCAGGCTTTAGTTTAAAGAATATGGGGTCTAGTCTTAGAGAAGCACCATCTTTGACCATGTCGTTCCCCACCTATTTTCATTCTCACCTAAATCATGAGAGGGGTGAAGCTGACAGTCATTTCTTATAGTTCCAACTGCTAAGTGCCTTCTTCTGTTTTGTGAATAGTAAGGCCACCAAATCACTTTAGGAGACCCATCTGGGTCTGCTCTTCAGAGGCCCAAGATCTGCAGGGTTCCCATAATTCATTATCTCCTGATAATTAAGCAGTTCAAAGATCACTCCATCAAAACTAATGAGTCTGTTTCTGATTGGCTTTGCTAAATGATCATGAACCATTTTCATCTTCTTCAAGATCTTTCCACTCTTTTCTGAAATAAGCGTTTTCCACTTCAACAACAGTGCCCACAACCCCATGAGATCCAGTTGTTCTATAATGGAACAACAAAGCCTGGATGTCAGCACATCTATTTACAACATAGCTTACTGAATATTTTAAGCCCACAGTTAAGAACTACTACTCAGAAAAGAAGGTTCCTGTCAAAATATTACTGCTCAGGGGAAGTGAATGTGGCTCAAGTGATTGGGCTCCCATCTACCATATAGGAGGTCCAGGGTTCGATTCCTGGAACCTCCTGGTGAAAGGCAAGCTGGACTGCGCAGGAGTGCTGGCCCGCATGGAGTGCTGGCACAGCAAGATGATGCAAGAAAAAGAGACAATAAGAGATGCAGCAGATCAAGGAAATGAGGTGGCGCACAAGATTGAGCAGCCTCTCTCCCTCCAGAAGGTCCCAGGATCGGTTCCCAGTGCCGCCTAAAGAAAAGACAAGCAGACACAGAAGAACACATGAGAGTAGACAGCAAGTGCAAAACAATGGGGGGCAGGGGATAAATAAATATATAAATCTTATATATAGATATAGATATAGATTTATATATTTATATTTATATATATATATATTACTGTTCATTAACAATTCACCTGATCACCCAAGAGCTCTGATGGAGGTGTACAGTGAGATAAATGTGGTTTTCATGCCTGCTAATACATTATCTATTCTGCAGCCTGTGAATCAAGGAGTAATTCTACTTTCAAGTCTTATTATTTAAGAAATACATCTCACAAGGCTATTGTTGCCATAAATAGTGATTCTTCTGATGGATCTTGGCAAAGTAAGTTGAAAACTTTCTGGAAAGGGTTCACCATTCTAAATGCCATGAAGAACATTTGTGATTCGTGGGAAGAAGTCAAAATATCAACATTAACAGGAGTTTGCTTTTTTAAAATTCTTTTTTCTTACTGCTCCTCAGCCTGAATCATTTAAATTGTCTTGTTTTCAAGGTCACTGATTCTTTCTTCTATCGGTTCCAACCTGTTTTTGAAACTCTTTAGGGAATTATTCATTTCAGTTATTGTGGTTGTGGTCTTCAACTCCAACATTTCTGTTTGGTTCCTTTATAAAATTCCTATCTCTTTATTGAGAATCTCATAATGTTCATTCATTGTTTTCCTGATATCCTTTATCAGGAAAGGATATCCTCTGTGTTTTCCTTTATCTCATTGAGCATATTGAAGATTTTTTTTTTTTAAAGTCTTTGTCAAGTATGTCCAAAATCTGGCCTTCTTCATTGACAATTTCTGGATTTTTATCTTGTTCCTTTGGATGGGCCATCATTTCCTGTTTCTTTGTTTGTCTTGTAATCATTTTAGTATTTTAAAGTGTTACATTTGGGATTTAGTGCCTGAGTTGTCTGTTCCTTATATTTGTATTCAGCCAGTGAAATGACAGCGATTTCCTTGAGTGCCAAGAGCTAACAAAAATAAACAAACCAGGGAGTAGAGGTGGCTCAAGCAATTAGGCACCTCCTTCCCAAATGGGAGGCCCTGGGTTTGGTTCCTGGCTTCCTAAAAAAAGAAGACGAGGAGACAGCGAGTGCAAAAAAACGAGGGGGTGAGAAATAAATAAATAAAATTAAATAAATCTTTAAAAAAACAAAAATAAAAAAATAAACAAACCAATGCAAAAAAAAATCACCTTTCAGTCTTCGCAAATTGGCTCTATGTTGGCTGGTGCTCTCCTTCAGAGTTTAACCTTCTATCAAGAAGAAGACCCAGAGATGAAAGTTAAGTGTCAGGTCCTCTCCATCTTTTCTGAGCCTGAGTCTTGCCCGAGGCTTATGCTTGCTCAATGCTTATGAATTCCCCGTTAAAAGACTTCAAATGCCCCCTGTACTCTCTATGAAATAGACTTCCCCCCCTCCTTAGTGCTCTATTATATGATTTAAAGCAGATAATTGTTTGCCCTAGGCCTCTTTGACTTATTGTTTCTTTTTTTTTTTTTTAATATAATATACTTTTTAAAATTTTTAAAAAGATACTTAGATTACCTAAATGTTACATAAAAAATATGGGGAATTCCCATATGCCCCACTCCCTACCCTTCCCACATTTTTCCACATTAACAACATCCTTCATTAGTGTGGTACATTTGTTACAATTGATGAACACTTAATTGTTTCTTACAATGCCTGCAGGACAAGTTCTGGGAAGGCAAACCAGAGACAAGTTTCCTAATTCAGTCTTTCAGACCAATTGATTGGCACCAACATACAGGCACAGCAGTATGCATGTAGAGGTTACTCTTCTCCATCTGGAACAGGGCCAGAGCCTCACAATGGGAGGGTAGGTTGGCTCCACACCACACTCAAGAGGGGGTAGGGGATGAGCCAACAAGGGCAACACAAACTCCTCCTATCATTTTTTAAAGCTGCATTTTTTTTTTTAATTTGGCACTTGCTCGGTTACTACAATCCTTTAACTATTTTCCAGAGTTCTGAAGAAGATAGCTCTGCCAGTTTTTGTTACTTGTTCAAAGATTCTGTGGGTGACTAGTACCCTGGAGTGTCTTACACCTCCATCTTGGTCGACCAGAAGTCTTCCAGGTTCTCCAGTTTTTAATCTGGGGAATCCCTCTCCCATTGTTAGTCATGTGGTTTGAGGTGGGCCTGCTCCCACCCCTCTGCTTTAGAGGTGGGCACATGACCCAACTTTGCAGGTAAGAGCACAGCATCTCCTGGACACAGTAATTGGTTTAGGAATGGAGGTGTGGTCCAATCAGAGACAAAGGGTTTCACTACTACTGTAAAGATCTAAGTCAGGAGCAATTTTGCCACTACTTGGGGGAGAAATGTCTTGAAAATGAAGCCTAATCAGAAAAAAACTACATTCAAGAGTTGGAGACAGAAAGAGAAGATTCGTGATGATATCATTTGCTTTCTTGGACACTCATGACCAGACAATACCCTAGACATCTCCATTATGAATGCAAATTAAGTCCTTGCTTTTTTTCTCCTTAGGCCAGGTTGACTTGGATTTTGACTTGCAACCTGATTAATATACTCAACAATACTGGCCCTGGCTCCTTCATCCTTCTCAGTTTCCCTAATGCTGCACCTGCCATCCTGAATCAACTAGTGTCAGTGCCTGCCCTTAGGCAAGTGAGGATGCTTATAAAATGATGCAGATCATAGCAGTAAAGCCCACTTCAACATCAGGCCAATATCAACTATGGTTTGCCCCACCATCCTCTTGCTTATTATTAATCAGGTCATGAGTGCATCAATCTGCTCACTCAAACTTTTTTTATTGAGCATCTATTATGTTTTGTGCTAGGCACTGGGGAATCAGAGTAATGAAGGAGTTAAGATTTCTGCTTTCATGGGGTTGCATTCCAGGGGTGATGGGATGGATCTGAGATGGATCGGAACTAAATAAATAAGTCAATAAGTCAACAAGAGTTTTTCAGAAAGTGATACGTGTTATGAAGAAATAAAACTTTGATGCGAGAGAGAATCCACTGTTACATAGGGTAGTCATGGAAGATCTTTTAGCTAGGTTAGCTAACCTCTGAGCTGAGACCTGAATAATAAGTAGCAGCCAGTCATGCTGAATTTGAGGTCAGAAGCATTCCAGGCAGAGGAGTAAGCAAGTACAAAGGTCCTGAGCTGGAGACAAGCATTTAGCAGGTGCAAGAAACAAGGGAGGCCAATGGCCTAGGATGATGGTGAAGGATGGGAGGTGTTGGAGGAGATGGGGTCACACAGGTTGGCAAAGTCTGTATCACACATGGTGTCAAAGACCAGGTAAAAGGATTGGGACTTCATCCAGATTCCATGGAAAGCTGGAGGAAAGTTTCGAGCAAGGGAATGGCCACTATGTAGAAAATGGATTGTAGGGGTGTGAGATTGGAAGCAGGAAGGCCCATTATGCAGTTACTACAATAAGACAGTGAGAGAGAATAGTGACTTGGTTTTGGGATAGTGGCAGTGGTAGCTCTTGAACTAGAGAAGAATGAATGAAAATGGGATGTATTTTGGATGTGGAGCTCGCTAGACTTGCTGATGGAATATCTATGTTTCAGTGCCCACTCTGGCTTCCCTCTGCCAGCATCTGCAACTCTGACCAGAAAGCTTTTCCCCCAGAACCTCAGAAGGTCACTCTGCCCATGTACCTGCAGCAGGTAGGAAGTCCCGGGGAATTAACACACCACTCCCACCCCCACTAGCAGCCTTGAATCAATTACTCTCCAGATTTGGGGTATAAATACCCCCAGCTCCTTTGTCCGTCAGGTTGGAAAATTCTGGAAGTGTGAGTTTGGTTCCACTTCCCTGAATTTTCCTTTGGCCTTGAATTTCAGCCATCCACTTGATACTCATCCTTCACTGGTTGCACTCCTTTCCCTAAGGCACTTCCCTGCTCCCTTAGCCACACCTCATGAACCTCCCCCATTAGCCATTTGCATTCAAATCCTTTTTTCAGGATCTGCTTCTGGGCAAATCTAAGCTAACTAGCCAGAGAAGAGGGATAGGGTTTTCCCTGAAGAAACTTCTCAGATTCTCTTTCTTTTCTTCTAGAATCCTCCATCTCTGCCTACCAGTTCTCTGCCTCCAGCTTGGTAGATAATTTTCTCTCCAATTCACTTGCAATTGCCAGAAGCTATCTTGTGTTCTTTCCTCTCTATACCCTTATTTTATTCCTTCTCTCAGAAGAAAAGCAGGCTCCTTCCTGTCCCTGTCCAACCCCTCAGCCTGGACTCTAACTCCTGCCCTGCTCCCTTGTACCACCCAACCAGCCACCCCCCCATCACCCACAACCACCACACACAGACATTCCCTCTCCTCTCTATATGCTCTACTTCTACCCACTCATCCGGAAGCTTTCCCTCCTTCCCTCTCGGGTTCCTCCATGGGACCTAGCTCCCTAAGTCCCATGACACAAGGCCAGCCCAAGGCCCTTCTTTAGTCCTCAGGTGATGAAGGCCCAGCTCTTCTGAGCTTAATTGTCCCCTCCTCCCTTACCTGGAGGGAAGCAGCTGGGTGCTGAATTCTAGAGTTGCTGAAAGGCTTTATGGACTAAAAACATCTCCCACCTCTCTGTGCTAGACCTAAAAATCCAATTAGAATCACTTCTCTGTGAGAGGCATAGTCTCCCCAATATTCCCAAAGGTATGGCACCTGGGGGAGGCCATGTGAGCGTTTATCAGCCACGGTAATACACCATTTCCTTGCAACAGTCTTCAACAGAAGCAGCCAGAAAACAGAGACTCCAGTGGAAGTTAGAAGAGTAAATTTGCAAAGTGAAAATAATGGTTATCTCTGAGTGGGGGGGGCATGAGTTTTATTTTCCCCCTTCTCCTTGACAATGCATCTCAACTTATCTAAAATGTACAATGTGTATGAAAAATAGAATATTCACATAGTCTCAAAGTATCTCCCCACAAGATGCTTATTCATTCCAAAGGGAAAATTTCTAACTCTACAGTGGGAAAACTGGGAAGACACCACCTTAAGCAAGTGATAAATGCAATGTCTCTGGTAATGGTACAAATGGGCATTATTTGCCTCCTGACAGGATGCACTGAGAAGAACCCACTATCACTGCTGGCAGACTCTGTCCAGTAACACATAACCTGAATCTAATCATGAGGAAACATAAGACAAGCTCTAATTCAGGGACTTTCTACAAAATAACTGGCCTGGACTCCTGAAAAACATCAAGGTCTTAAAACACAAAGGCTGAGGAAACATTCCAGATTAAAGGAGTCTACATTGAGAGAGAGACAGCTAACCCAAGGTGTGATCCAGAAAAAGGACAACAGAGGAACTATGAGTCAGGTCTACCTTAGATAATGGCATTATAGCAACACTAATTTACTGATTTGATCATTAGACTGTGGTTAGGCCTTTAGGAAATACGCTGAAGCATTTAGAGGTAAATGCAACTGACCCTCAAATGCTATTATTTAGGAGATCTGGGTAAGGGTGTATGAAGATTCTTTGGGCTATTTTGCACTTTTTGGAAGTCCAAAATTATTTCAAAATAATCAGTGAAAAAATAAAATGTGCATGTCTTACTTCTATAGACAGAAAGAAAAAACAAAAATAAAAACAACTTTTTAGAGAGAAATTGTGTCTAAAGTAGCCTGTGCTATGAATCCAGGGGAGACAAGTTTGCTGTCAGCAAAGTTCCAACCACCACAGAAGAAAAAGGAACAAAAGCAGACAACCACCTTGCTCAGAGCAGCAGACACAAAGCTCAGCCTCTGAAGGGGCTTTACTGAAAGATAAGTGCTGATAAGGCCTGCAGGTCATCTTTGTCAGCCACGGCAGCCCCACCCCCACCCCCAACTAGCTGACAGGCTAGGCCAGCTCTTCCAGGGTTCAGTCAGAGGCGTAAGGCAGAGCAGAGCCTGCCTCTTTTAAGTCAATCCCCTGCAGTTGGTACACCTGCCCCAAGGTGTGAGCAGCCTCTCAGCCGGATGCCCTTCGAGTGCCCACTCCACCACCAGCCCTTCCCAGAGGCTCCAGGGAATCACAGCCAAGTCTCCTTCATATGTACAGGGCTGGAAACTGAACCTTGGCATTCTGTTCAGGAAGCTGCAATAAAATCCCAACATTGTTCTTAGGAAAAAGATAAGCTAGAAAAGCGAACCAGTGGCCGTAAGCCTAGAATCTCTCTCATCCAGTCCAATGCAGAGTGGACTTGGGGGAAAATGTCCCTTTATCAGCCTCTGGTCAATGCTCTCTGGGCCTGGGTTAACTCTAACAGCGTGTTAAGTGGCTTCTTGTATTTTGTATTCTTGTAGGGCAAAGAATCAAGAAGGAAACAAACAAGCAAAAAACCCCAAAACACTCTGGGAGCTATTTTTTTTCCTGGCCAGGTTGACCAGACTGACTAGTTATTCCCAGGAAATAATACTTTGAAATGCTTTCCTGTTACAGTTTGTGCCTGGTCCCCCCCTTTAAGCAGTGGCTGGAGTTAGGCACCCTGGGACAGACTGAACCGAGCTGGTTCTACCCATCTTCGCCTTTTTAAACCTTTGGTTTTTTGTTTTTTTTTGTTTTTTTTTTTTAAATAAAGATTTATTTTTA
>JAQZBX010050129.1:0-19744 GCA_029593785.1 Cabassous unicinctus | reverse complement strand
ACCCCTTACCCCAACAGAAACACACAGTCAGAAACTGCCAACATTTTTCTGTCTGTGTGTCTGAGATCTGTTTAAATTTTCATCTGAAAAGTTCACCTCCAAAGAATGCTTAAAAACCACTGGTCTGGACTAACCCTCCTTGTTCGAGAGCATCTGGGCATCCAGGGCACCTGTCCCATACTCCTTACACCTTGGGGTTGTCCCCCCTCGGGTTGGAGAGCACAGCGCTCACAGGCTTGGCTGCACCAGCAGCCCACAAGCGGCGGTTTCCCTGGGGCGTGGTGCCAGGCTCTCCGGGAGCAGTGAGAGACGGCCCGAGCCTGTTGGACAGTGACATCGGAACGGGGTGGCCGGAGCCCGCTCTGGGGCAGCCCAAGGGTGAAGCTTCTCCTGGTCCAGTGCATCCCTTGGCGGCCCCCGTGGCCTGGGAGAGTAATGGCGCCTCTTCCTGCTGGGCTAGGGGCAAAGGCGTTCCTGCCGTCTGCCCGGCCTTCTGAGGGCACCTGCTCACCTGGTGCCCACCTCCTCCGAGGGCCCTTTTCTTGAATCCCTCACTCAGAGAAGGTCTTCCACCCTCTCACTTTGTAAATGAAGCCACAGTGGAGGCCTTGAGGCCTGAAGGGGTGTCTCGTGGGTCCCCCGCTAGCTGGCACAATGTACGAACCCGAGCCCAGATTTCCCATACGTTTCTGGCCTCCACCTGTGAGGCTGGCCGCTCCCCTTGCCTTGTTGGTGTGTGGAGTTGGCCCTGAGGTGTTGGGTTCTCAGGAGGGGACCCCTGCCCTTCTCCAAGTGCTCTCGGGTCCTGAGAGCAGCAGTTCTCAAAGTGGGTCCAGGACCAGCATCAGCACCCCCTGGGAACCTGTTAGAAATGCAGACTCCTGGGCCTGCCCCAGGCCAACTGAGCCAGGACCTCCAGCCATCCGAGTGTCGACAAGCCCCCGTGGGATTCTGATGCCAGCTCGAGTGTGTGGACCACCGCCCGAGCTCACTGATTCACGACCCTGGCTGCCTCTTGGACTGAGAGTCCTGGGGAGAGTTTAAGCCCAGGCCCCACCCCAGGGCTAGTAATCCAGAGTCTCTGGGTGGGACCCGGGCATCAGTGATTTTTAAAGCTCCCCAGGGGTCCAGTTGCAGCCAAGGCTGAGAACCATGGCCAGATGCCTCCTGTGTTCTCTGGCCTTCTCTGTAAAGCTGACCATTGGAATCTGGCTGAGGGCAAGAGAGCTGAGCCGGTAAGACCCCTTTACCTCCTGCCACAAGCAAACAAGGGAACAGCTTCAGGCAAATCACGAAAAACACCAAACCAGTCTAGTAGGTTCCTCAGTCACGCAGCCCTCCTGAAGAGCCATATTAATAATCACTCATTTTTAGTCTCCGTCTTGGGGGTGGGGAGGGTGGGGTTTCCTGTCTAAGCTTTCCTCCCCGGAGAAATGCCTGCATGGAGTTTCACCCTGGTTGCATTTTATTTTTATTTTTATTTTTGAGGTACTGGAGATTGAACCCAGGACCTTGTTCTTGGGAAGCAGGCACTGAACCACTGAGCTACATCTGCTCCCCTGGCTGCATTTTTTTTTTTAAGATGTATTTTATTTATCCATCCCCCCCACCCCGCTGCCTCATTGTTTGCACTCGCTGTCTGCTCTCTGCGTCCACGTGCTGTGTACTCTCTGTGTCTTCTCTTTAGGAGGTACTGGGAACCAAACCTGGGACCTCCCATGTAGGAGAGAGACACTCAGTCGCTTGAGCCACCTCAGTGCCCTGCTTTGTTGTGTCTCTTATTGTCTTTCTTCTTTGTGTCTCCTTGTTGCATCATCTTGTTGTGCCAGCTCACCGCACCTGCCCATCACTCCAGCTTGCTGTCTTGCTCATCTTCTCCAGGAGGCACAGGGAACTGAACCCAGGACCTCCCATGTGGTAGGCGGGAGCTCAATCACTTGAGCCACATCCACTTCCCTATAGTACCTTTTTTATAAAACTTTGATTTTCCTATTTTTTTGTTACAATTTGCCTTCTATTAAGAACAACATTGAAAACAGACAGTAATATTATTTTTCCTTCCCTTTCCTTAAATTTAAAATAATATCCACATATAAGGCAATCATAGTTAACATGCTCTCTCTGTTCTCTCCTCAGTTTTAATAATTGTATCTATGTTGTCAGAGCACATTATGATTACATATTATTCTGTCACTCTTATCTCTATCATTTGGATTTAGTTTTATAGGCTAATATATTAAATGCTTCCACAAGCTTTATGCTAAAATTGCCCCAATCATTTCCAGGTTATCTGCAGCTCTTTCTCTAATAGATTACTCATTATAGTATCTCCTAATTTTTTGCATATTCATAACAGTTTATGTATGACCTTTTAAAAAATTTATTGAAATATATCAGTCATACATGAACATACATAAACAATAAGTGTATAGTAATAGTTGTGAACTTACAAAACAAACATACGTAACATCATGCAGGGCTCCCATACCTCACCCTACCACCAACACCTTGCATTGTTGTGAAACATTTTTAACTAATGATTAAAGAGCATCCTCAAAATATTACTACTAACCAAAGTATTTTCCCCCTACCCACCCTATTATTATTATTTATATCATTTATACACGAACATACATAAACAATAAATGTATAGTAAAAGTTGTGAACTTACAAAGCAAACATTCAATAACATCATACAGGGGTCCCATTACATCAACCCTCCACCAACACCTTGCATTGTCATGAGACATTTGTTCAAATTATGAAAAAATATTGTCAAAATCTTATTACTAATTATAATCCTTATCTTACATTTGGTGTATTTTTCCCCCAACCCACCCTATTATTATTTTTAAAATATATTTTTATGACAAAAGTTGTAAACTTACAAAACAATCATGTGCAGAATTCCCAAACAACATCCCTCTATCAACATACCACACCGTGGTGGAACATTTGTTACAGATTATGAGATAATATCTTCCAATTATTATCAGTTCTACAGCATACATTTGACACACTTTTTCCATATTCCCCCACTATCAACACAGTACATCTTTGGCATAGATGCAAGAATATTACATTATTACTGTTAACCACACTCCATAGGTCACTCCAGTTGTATTTTTCCCATGCGTCTCCATATTCCCACCTCCCTGCAATAGTGATGTACACCTGCTCTAGCTCACAAAGGACACTCTTGCATCTGTACCATCAACCACTATTCTCATCCACCTCTGGGTTTACTGTGTGTTTCAGGCCCTAGATTATTCTCTAGCTTTCTGTCAATTGGCATTTACATCCCTAGACTAACATTTTCAGCCACATCTCCATTTATAAACCAGCTGTTACTCACTATTATGTGTTACCATCAACTCTGTACATTTCCACACTTTTACAGTAAAGCTAATTAAAACTTCTACGTACATTAAATATCAGTAGTCCATCTTAGTCCTCCTCTTATCTCCTTTAAGAATCCACCACCTACCTCCAGGTCTTGGAGATATTTTCCTATATTTTATTCTAGAAGCTTTATGGTTCTTGCTTTTATATTTAGGTTTTTTATTCATTTTGAGTTAATTTTTGTATAGGGGTCCTCCTTCCTTCTCTTGCTATGGATATCAAATTTTCTCAGCACCATTTATTGAATGGACTGTTTTGCCCTAGCTGGGTGGGTTTGACAGGCTAGTCAAAAATCACTTGACCATAGATGTGAGGGTCTGTTTTTTAACCATCAATTCGGTTCCATTGGTCTATATGTCTGTCTTTATGCCAGTACCATGCTGTTTTTTACCACTGTAGCTAGGTAATACAACTTAAAGCCAGAGATGAGAGTCCTACAACTTCGCTTTTCATTTTTAAGATGTTTCTAGCTATTCAGGACCCCTTACCCTTCCAAATATATGACAATCATGTTTTCCATTTATTTAAAAAATGCTGGCGGAGTTTTTATTGGGATTGCATTGAATCTGTATATCAATTTGAGTAGAATTGACATCTTAATGATATTTAGTCCATGAGCATGGAATGTTCTTCCAATTATTTAGGTCTGTTTTTATTTCTTTTAACAATGAGTTGTAGTTTTCTGAGTACAAGTGCTTTACATTGTTGTTAAGTTTATTCCTGAATATTTGGGTTTTATCTGTCATATTTTATTTTCACCACTCTTTTGACACTTTTAGTTACTTTTATTGATACAATCTTCATTTCTAGACTCTCTTCCAGACCTCTCTCTCCTGTCTTTTCTTTTCAGGCTGTAGCACACCCTTTAGAATTTCCTGCAAAGTAGGTCTCTTGGTTACAAACTCTCTCAGTTTCTGTTTATCTGTGAATATTCTAAACTCGCCTTCATTTTTGAAAGACAGTCTCGCCAGATATAAGATTCTTGCAGTATTTTAAATATATCATACCACTGTCTTTTTGCCTCCATGGTTTCTTATGAGAGATCGGCACTTAATCTTATCGGGTATCCCTTATATGTTATGCATTGCTTTTCTCTTGCTGCTCTCAGAATTCTCTCTTTGTCTTTGGCATTTGACATTCTGATTAGTATGTGTCTTGGAGTTGGTCTATTCAGATTTTTTCGGATGGGAGTACGTCATGCTTCTTGGACACAGATATCTATGTCATGCAATAGGGTTGGGAAATTTTCTACCATTATTTCTCCAGATATTCCTTCTGTCCCTTTCCCCTTCTCTTCTCCTTCTGGGACACCCATGACACTTATGTTTACATGTCTCTTGCCATCCTGTAGTTCCCTGAGACCTTGTTCAAGTTTTTCCAATCTTTTCTTCATCTGTTCTTTTGTATGTTCACTTTCAGAGGCCATTTCTTCAAGCTTACCAATCCTTTCTTCTGCCTCCTCAAATCTGCTATTATATGATTCCAATGTATTTTTCATTTCATTTATTGCACCTTTCATTCCCATAAGATCTGCTGTTTTTCAATGTATGCTTTCAAATTCTTCTTTGTACTCATCCAATGTCTTCTTAATATCCTTAATCTCTTTAGCCATCTCATTGAATTTATTAAGGAGATTTGTTTGAACATCTATGATTAGTTGTCTCAACTCCTTTATGTCATCTGGAGGCTTATCTTGTTCCTTTAACTGGGCCATATCTTTCTGTTTCTTGGTGTGGATTGTAATTTTTTGTTGGTGTCTTGGCATCTGGCTTACTAGATGTATTTATTCTGGGTGCAGTTTCTCTCTTTAGCTTAGGGCTTCCTGCTCTTTCTCCCTTGCTGGTTGTGTAGTAGGAGCCAAGGATGTAGTTGGTGCTATAAGCTGTGGAGGCTCAAGCTGCCCTCATTGCCCCAAGGACGAATGAAGCGTCTCCCCACTTTCTCCTTTGCCAGGGGTAGGAACAGAGCCACAGCTGTGTGGAATAATCCAAGTCATGAAGGCCTAGACTGTAGTTGTTCAGAAAGACTGATGAAGCTTCACCCCCCTTCCTCCCCTGCCTGGGGCAGGGATGGAGCTGCAGGTGTGGGCAGCAATCTATGCAGTGCAGGTCCAAGATGACCGCAGTTGCCCTGGTAGATTTCCGATTATTCAGTCTGTGCCAGCCAAATGTACCTGCAGTTACCTGGATAGGCTGGTGCAGGTCCTGTCAGCTTCCTCCCTGCTAGAGGTGGGGCTGAAGCCTAGGCTAGGGCTGCAAGCCAACCTGGGTGAAAGAAACTGGTCTCCGTTGCTGTGATTTTCAGTCAGTCCGGCTTCCCCTCACGCTGGGGCGGGGGTGAGTCAAAATGGCAGCTATCGGCCTCCTTCTGACTTGGACAGGCTCATACTTTAGCTGTTCTTAGGGTTATACCTTTGCCAGCTGAATTGACTAATCAATAGCTGAAATCGGTGGTCAACCGTCTCTTCCTCCCGTTTTTGGGAAATGGAGCTTCCAATTCCTGCCACAGAATAGCTCCTGGGGCAGCTTACGCTGCCAAAGTAGGATGATCACTGGTCTCCACGGTGTGGCCTGTAATTTCCTGGAGAGGCTGGTGCAGCTTCCCCCAGCTTCCTCCCTGCCCGAGGTGGGCCTGGAGCTTAGGCTAGAGCGGCAATCTGATCTGGATGGAAAAAGGCTGGTCCCTACCAGCACTGTGATTTTCAGTCAGCCCTGCTTCCCCTCGTGTCAGGCGCGGAGTTAAGATGGCAGCCACTGACCTCTTTCTGACTTGGACAGGTTCAAACTTTAGCTGTTCTTAGGATTATACTTCAGCCAGTCGAATTTACTAATCAGTAGCTGAAGTTGCTGCCCAACTGTCTCTTCCTCCGCTGTTTTGGGAAGTGGAACTTCCAATTCCAGCTGCGGACCAGCTCCTGAGGTGGCTTCTGCCTCCAGTGGAGGATGGGCACCAGCCTCCAGGGCTTGGAGGGCTCTACTCATGAATCTTCTCTGCAGATGGGCATCTCCTCCTTCCATTCTTTCAAGGATGCTGCAGGATGCACTTCTGGTCTCCTGGAGCCCCCAAACAAGTGCTCTAGATAGCTCTGAGTGGTCGCCAACTGCCCCACAGCAGGAGCTGATTCTAGGAACTCTTTACTCTGCCTCCATCTTGCTGGTTGTCCCCTATGTATTCCCTGGTTGCATTTTAAAGTCCATATGTATGAAAATGGGGTGAGGATGTTCATGCCTTGTCCTCTCTGTGGATCTGATCTTCCTGCCTGGCCTTTGGCTGCCTCAGTGCTTACCTCCCCCATCCCCCACCCCCATCCCTATCCCCATCCCCACCTTCCTTCTCAGAAGCCAGGGCTGAGGTGTCCCTGGGCCAAAGAGTGGGCCCGGGGCTGTGCCTGCCCTGCCCTGCAGCAAGGCTGCACTCCCTGGCCTGGGGGCTCTGGGAGCTTCAGGGGAGGTTGGGGAAGCAGGGCTGGGTATCTCTTCCCCCAAGGAACGTCACAGCTTCTCCAGGCCTCCCACATTTCTCACCAGGCCGAGGAGGGCTGTGGGGAGGGCAGGTCTGAGCTACTCACTTGAGTGTGCTCTGAAGCCAACTCTCATTTTCTCGGCCTCCAGGCCACGATGGAAAGAGTAAAAGGCTGGGGTGGCCCCAAGAGTCTGGCTGGACTCATTTAAGCCTCTGTTCCTGCAGTCCTGAAGTGGAGCCTGTAAGTGCCCCCAGGCTGTCTCTCGGTCTGCAAGGGAACCAAAAGAATTCCCGAGTGCCTGGGGTTTTGTAATTGTAAAGACCTGCTTCCCTGTTCAAGGAGCATAGGGTTTCCCCATTGTATGGGGAAAGCATCTCCCAGCAATTCCTTATGAATCTGAAGTTATTAGCATATTGATTCCACAATTGCATGCGCTGTTTATTTAAAAATTTAGATACTATTTCTCCCCCTCCATCCAGTCTCAAGAATTGTGCCTTTAAATGTTTCTTTTTTTTGCCCCAATTTTTACTAGGAACATTTTCAAACATACTGAAAAATGTAGAAAATTTGAGTGAACACCCAGCTCCTTGATTCTTTAATTTACATTTTACTATATTTGCTTCATCATGTTTTTCCATCTATCTGACCCTATTTTATTTTAGGAGATTTCAAAGTAAGTTGTGGAAATTAGGACACTCCCTTTCAGATACTTCGCATACATATCATTAAGTACAGTTCAGTATTCATTTATCATTTTTCTTTTTGTGTAGCGTACACAGTGAAATGCACAAATCAAGTTTACCAACGATGAGTTCTGACCTATGCATACAACTTTGCATTTAAGCTTTATCACAGTACAAAAGATACCATCATCCCAGGAAGTTCCCTCTGCCACTTTTCAGGAAGTTCCGCCCCACCCAGCTCAGGTAAACCAGGCTTCTGATTTCTCGTACCACAGGTTAGTTTATGCACATTCTGGAACTTCATGTACAAGACGTACAGTTTGTACTCTCTGATGTAAGACTTCTTCATTCCCCACACTGTTCTTGAGATGCAGCCATGTTTTTGTGTGTAGATAATATTCTTGACTGTACACATAGATAGATGATTTTTACCTGTACACTTATGGCAAACTTTCCAAGAAAATGTGTCTTTCTCTCTAGGACCTGCCTTATAAATTTTATTTACTTTTCTTAGATACTTGTTGTTGCAGTTTGCTAAGCTGCTCAAGCAGATACCTTAAAACGGGTTGACTTTTGTTTTTCTAAGATTTATTTTATTTATTTATTCCCCTCCCCACCATTGTTTGCTCTCGCTGTCTGCTTTCTGTGTCCATTCATTGGGTGCTTTCTGTGTCTGCTCATCTTCTTTTTTGGAGGTACTGGGGACTGAACCTGGGACCTCCTATGTGGGAGAGAGGCGCTCAATCACTGGAGCCACCTCAGCTCCCTGCTTTGTTGTGTCTCTCACTGTCTTTCCTCTTTGTGTCTCCTTGTTGCGTCATCTTGCCGTGTCAGTTTGCTGCGCCTGCCTGTCATGCCGGCTCACTGTCTTGCTCGTCTTCTCCAGAAGGCACCGGGAACCGAGGCTGGGACCTCCCTTATGGTAGGCGGGAGCTCAGTCACTTGAGCCACATCTGCTTCCACAGGTTGACTTTGAACAGTGGAAATTTATTAGTTTACAAGCTTACTGTTTCAAGGCTGAGGAAAACGTCCAAATCAAAGCATCATCAAGGAGATGCTCTCTCCCTGAAGACCAGCTGCTGGCGATCCTGCACTCCTGGGTCACATGGCAAGGCACATGGTGGCATCTGCTGGTCTTTCCCTTCTCTTCTGGGTTTCCTTGCTTTCAGCGTCTTGCTTCTGTGGCTTTCTCTCTCTTTGTCTGAATTTCTTTCTCTTATAAAGGATTCCAGTAAGAGGATTAAGACCCAACCTGAATGAGGTGGGTCACATCTTAAGATACTAATCACCAAAAGATCCTACTTACAATAAGTCCACACCCACAGGAATGGATTAACTTGAAGAATATACTTTTCTGGAGTCCATACAGGTTCAAACCATCACACTTATTTTAGGCCTTTTTCTCATGTCTGGAAAATGAGTCAGAGCTTTTATTGACCAGAGAAGTTAACTTACAGACAAGGGCCTGTCATCCATAACACCCTCTCTCACTTCCTTCCGAAGTAAAACCACAAACTAGACTCAGGAACCTGTGGTAGGAGGGAGGGAGGGAGAATCGGCTTTGCCCCTGATATACCGCTTAGGGTTTTATGTCCAGGTATAAGGCTGCACAGTCAGTTTAAGCAAGAAGTGGGGGGCGAGTGGCTGAGAAGGTGGAGTAAACAGTCAGCTTCATTCTGTGGACAGCCTCGTGCATTCCGCTGTCAACGCTACTGTTGGGTCAGGAGGTCCCTGGGGCATTATTTTCTGCCGGTGCTGGGCTGACCCCTCCTTAACAAATGCAGCATCAGGGAGATTCTCCTTTCCTTGCCTTCACTGGAAAATAGATGGCTGGTTAGGAAGAAAGCAAGGCCCCTTCACTAAACTGGGAAGTGTGTGTGGTAGGGCCTTTGGGAAGCATGAGAGTCTTGTTTTCCCGAGCAAATTCTGTTCCAGCAGAACCCACTGCTGGCATGGGTCCTCCTCTGTTTCCCTGTGTTCCTTTTTACATGTCTGCTCCTTGCACCCAAGTCAACTGTGAGCAGGTACTTTGAGATGCGTACAGTGATGATGCGCTCTTGGCAATCATTGTGACCATCAGCACCCTTGACGTAGTTGGGCTCCCCTAGAAGCAGATGCTGAGACAAGGATTTGGGTGCATGTCGTTTATTTAGGAGTTGATTCTAGGAAACACCAGGAGGGGAGTGGAGAAGCGAGACAGGGAAGGGTAGGAAAGGTAGCCAATGCACAGTGCTGTCAGGAAGTTACCACTGTGGGCAACTGAGCTTCATCTCACTGGGGAACTTGGCGAGACAAAGCAGAGCACACGCCCGAGGTGGGGTGGGAGCTGGGGGTATTTATACATCACCTTCTCTCAGTCAGTGGGGGAGGGCTGTTACGGGGGCATGATTACCCTGGCATGTCCCGCCTGCCCCTCCTGCAGGGCAGGTAGCTCCTCTGAGCACAGAAAGTCCGCTCATAAAAGAGCGCAGGTGCTGGCAGCTGGAAGTTAGACTGGCGTACGTGGAAAAGGTAAGGGTGAGGAGAGGCCACTGGGCCACCAGCGGGATCACTAAACACCGCCTTCCCCCTTTCCAACTAAGTAGTCTAAGCATGGCTTAATAGGTTGGAGAGCTCATCCTGGCCCAGGAAGACCGTTTAACTGCACTTTCCATGTCCCCCGTGAGTGCATGAGTTTGTATTGCTAAGTGAGGGCATTCCATCTCAGCCCATTAGTTTTGATAGAGTCATAATGTGTGTCAGTAAAGTGCTGATGGCTCGCCAAGCAGCTATGCCCCAAGCCGAGGGGCTTGGGCAGCAAGACGGAGGAGGCCCTCCATGGCAGGCAGGCCGAGGGGCCGCGGGAGAGAGGGGGCTTTCGTGAAAACCAGGAAATGTCCCTTCCTTCCTTGCCCATCTTTTACTGCCTCTGTCTGTGTGATGGACTTCTGGGGACGCCATGCCAGGGGAGCTCAAAACACGTCAAAATCACTTAGAAAATCCTGCCTTAGCTTCTTCTGCAAATAAACAGAGACTTTGCTCCTAGGTATTCCCTCCTCAGGGCAGATCTTTTGATTTTGTAACCAACTAAGGTAAGAGAGTCCTTTCCAGAAGTGTTGCCTGGGTGCTGGGGCCCGGACTACGTGTAAACTCAGGGAGAAAACCTAGTATAAGTCCTGGACAGAAAATGGGAAAATGTGTCCCAATGTGGTCAGCCGGGCCTTTGGTCCTCAGTATATTTTTTATTTCAGAGGACTACGCTGGCTTTTCTAGTGCCAGAGTCAAAAGCAGACATTTCTGTCTCTTCAGGTAACTGTTTAATCCCTCACTAGGCTCTACTTTGAGTGAAATGAAATCTGTATTTCACGCAAAATCACCTTTCAGAGTGACTTGCTGTGTTTGAAGTGGGAAACCTGCAGCCCTGGTATTTAGGTCTCAAACATCTTCAAATTTCCAGAGCCCACCAAATGTGGGACTTCTGAAGGCTTCCGAAAGAACACTGCAACTTTCGGAACTCCAGCCCAAAGCCTGGCACAATGGGAATTAATTCCCAGCCTGGAACTTGAGGCATCTTGAAGGCTGTGGAGTTCAGTTTCTAGCCCCAGAGGAAAGACTGCACCTTGTGTCTTAAAACCTACCCACAGATGCTTTGGTGTTTCCCTCAACATGAAGTGAGCCCTAGGTCCCCTCCCCTGGAATGTGACTGGCCCTTAGTGACCTGCTTTTAACAAATGGAATGTGGCAGAAGTCGAGTGACTTCCAAAGCTGTGTCATAAAAGGCAACACAGCTTCCACCCAGCTCTCTCCCTTGGGACGGTTGTGCTTGGAACCCAGCTGCCATGTTGTGAGGAAGCCCAGGCCTCACAGAACGGCTGCAGGTAGGTCTTCCAGTCAACAGCCCCATCTGAGTTCCTGGCTGACAGCCAGCATCAGTGACCAGATGTGTGAGTGAAGAACCTTCTGGATGACTCCAGCCCTAGCCACTGTCTGACTGCAATCACTTGAGAGACCCCAAATGACAATCCCCCAGCTGAAACCAATCACCCCCAGAAACCAGGAGAGATAAGAATAACAAATGTATCTGTTTTATGCTGCTAGTTTGATTTGTTACGCAGCCATTTTGATGGGAATAAATACCCTCACACTTCCAGGACCAGTGAAGGATCTCCACTGTCCATCTCCCACTCCTTTGGTACACTTCTTGTTCCTCAGGAAATTGGTGCATGGGGATGTAGTATAAATGAAAACCTTGGCTGGCCTTTGTCCCCAGTTTCTGAGGAGGGAACCTCTGAATCTTTGGAATTTCCTGTGACAGGAGTGTCCTTTTAATTCAGGTGGGCCCAGGAGCACACCTGATAGTTACAAGGTGGGGCTGGCCTCACTGCAGCCTAAGGGTAGGGGTCTCACCATACCAAGAAGACCAACCGTGTGGTTAGGGGTATTGGGGCTTTGAGCCAGGTTGCACCGGCCCACCTTTCTGACCTCTGGGGGAGGAGGGGATCTGGAGATTGAGTTCAACCACTCATGGACATTGATTCTCTCAGTCATGCCTACGTGATGAGACCCCATATGGACTTGGGACATTCGAAGCCCTGAAGAGCTTCTGCAATTGATGAGACTCGTCTCTGTGCCAGGAGGGTGACACACTCTGTCTCCATATGGAGAAGGCACCTGAAACGTGTTTGAGACCCTTCCAGACTCTGCCCTCTACGCCTCTTCTTTTGGCTTTTTCTGATCTGTATTCTTTTACCATAATGAAACTTTAATTGTAAGGAGAGCGCTTTCAGTGAATTCTGTGAGTCTTTCTAGAGAATTATTAAGCACTAGGGGGGAGCCCCCAAATAGTAGCCAGTTGGCACAGGTGCAGGAGTCTGGGCCCCCGAACGTGTGACAGGTGTCTGAAGGACAGTCTTGTAGAAGATGGCCCCCTAACCTGTGCCATCTGCCTAACTCTGGGTAGTTAAGAGTCAGAAGTGAATTGATTGAGTTGCTACCATCTTTGTAGTTGGTGTCAGAAGCTACTGTGCAAGTTGCAGTTGTCACAGTTTTTGATACCTTTATAGAGGAGAAGAGATGAGGAGGAGCATGTCTTGCTCTGAATCCTGTGGTCTCCAGCTTGCCACCGAGTTGGCAACCCGAGACAAGCAGGAGGTTTCCAGTGTTTTGACCTTAGCAGATTGGAGATTGAGGGTCTGTTTGGCATCTGGCTGCAAACCGTGGTGGCAGCAGCTGCTGCTTTTCCTCCTCCAGGTAAGATCCCATGGTGGCTTGCCATGCTACCCCCGTGGCTCTGGGTATCTGCGGCGGACCCTGCACCCCTAGCTGGCTTTTGTGCAGTGACCTCCATGCCAGAGCCTCAGGCCTTGGGAACTAGTAGGCTGGAGGATGCAGAGCAGAGTAGCATCACTGTCCCTTGTAGGGCTTCTGGTCTGTGGAGGGTGGTCCCTGGGGGCCCCAGCTAGGGGTCTTCTCTTGCACTTCCTCCCCTGTACCTCTGCCTGTTTAACCCAGGAATGGCTTGGCCATTCTTGGAGGAGAAGCATGAAAATGCATGTGAGAGAACTTAGAAAATGTGCAGGATATTGTAAAACTGGAAGGTCCTATTAGGTGATTAGTGAGCTGTTAGTGAGTGGGACTGTGGCAGCACACCGAACAGCTGTTTTATCTTCTACTAAGACCATAAGTTACAGTCATAATCTCTCAGCACTCATAATCACAGGACTCTAAAAAATCCTGTGACCCAGCAGCTCCCCACGTAACACCTGACTTTCCTTTGCAGCATCACCACAAAGTGGTCTTCCGTCATCTCTTTGGGGAACCCACTCCCACCTCCTTTTAGAGTCCTTTTCATCCCAGGACAACTGGGATTATTAAAATTGTCTTCCTTGTGATGAACCAAGGTATCCTCCTGTTAGTCATTGTGAGTTTTATAACCTGCGTCATGTTCCTTTTCCTCATGGTAGACCTTCTGACACTTGAGGACAATTTTTTTCCATGTCCAGGTGTCCGCCTCTTCAGTTTTGCTCAGGAGTTAGATGTAGTTCTTATTTCAGGCGCAAACCCTACCCTCATGAGTTAGGCCTTAAATCCACAGGTTCTCTCCAGGGCAAAGGCAAAGAGACCAGACATTTGTGGAGTGTCTCCTTGGAGCCAGGGCTGGGCTAAGTGCTCTACCTGCAATAGCTTGTTTGGTTCTCCTAAGAACCAGTGAGTCAGGCATTCCTGGAGAAGCTGTGCTGACCTCGGGCATGCAGTGAGGGCGGGGCAGAGCTGGAGTTAAAACCCGGCCAAGCAAAGCCAAGTTTCATTCCCCTGCACTTTGCTCCTCCCTCGGCTAAACCTCAGTCAAGCTCAAGTTGATGCATTATTTCCACAAGTACTGCTCTTTGCTCTGCAGGAGATAAGCCTTGTGTGGGCAGTGACCAGGGCTGTTTGCTCAAAGTTATATCCCCAGGTTCTAGAGAGTACCTGGAACATGGTGCATCTCAAATATTTGTTGATCAGACACATGCTACATCTTCGTTGAATGAATGAACGGATCTTTGTGACTTCTGTTTGACAGGTTTTTTTTTGGTTTTGTTTTTACATTTTATTTTGCAAAACAAAAATTAATACAGAGAAGTAAAAGAGGAGATACAACAAACCGCAGAATATTTGCTCTCAGAAATAGCCAATGTTAACATTTTAAATTTTCTTCCCATCTTTTTCCTTTTATAAGACATAAAACATTACAGATCAAGTTGAGGTCCTTTTTTTTTTGCCTCATTGGCATCCTTATTTTGGAGTGTCTGGCTGGTGTGTTAATATTTTTACCGTATGTGTATGTTATATGCATAAGCATATAATTCAAATAACTGTTATTTTTACCATATGTAATATTCTGAAATGTGTTTTCCACTCATATTTTTTAGATCTGTCCATGTTTATAAATATGCATCTGGTTCATTCATTTTAATTGCTGCCTAGTATTCCATTGTAGGACTCTGTTGCCATTCATTTTCCCATATGCCAGTAACAAATATACGGAGCTTTTAGCTCCCTGTAGGGGTAGTTGATATTATGGTCACCCCAAGTTTTCAGGCAAGGAGACTTCGAGGCAGCAATTAGAGGTAGAACCAGAGAATGAACCCATGTCTTCTGTCTTGGGCCATGGTCGTTCTCCCCATGCCACTGTCATGTCCCTCCAGCAAAGGAGATGACAAGTTGAGGGAAAAGCCAGGTGGCGTATCTTCTGAAAGCTCCAGGAAGGAAAAATGGCCCTTTTTAGAGTGGAGTGTGGCTCTTTCACGCAAGGGGGTTCAAGGCAGAGCGAAGGCCATGGGCGACAGGACGGTCATCCTTGAGGCTGGGTCTTGTCTTCACATTTCCAGTCTGTTGTCACCGTAAGGTGCAACCAGCACCTTCGCCAAGTCACTCTGCCGTGGTGGCTGCCGACGCCTCACTCACGGCTTCCTGGGGGAACAAAACAGGCCCAACCTCATCACCACCTCAAATCCTGGGCTGCATTTCACGAAAGGAACCAGAAGGACACTGGATGCTTTATGTCCCAGCTCAGACGTCCAAAGCTACTGAATACCTGGGGGGTGGGACCATCTCTTTCTGGGGGTTGAGCATCCTTTTTTTTCACCTCAGCTGAATAGAGTGTCTCCGTACTGCAGGTTTTCCGACAAGTTAACAAAAAGAGATCAATCATTTCTTTCTTCAACTTCCCTTTCAAACATTAGGGCTTTGAATAACATTAATCAAGCTTTGCAAACTTCCCCAGTTTCTGAGACGACAAAGACCTCCTTTTCCCCCTCTCAAAAGATGGCGTGACGGAGCCTTTAAGCAGCCTGGCTCTGTCACTCCTGTTACTTGCTGATGAGTGGCCCACGGCAGTTTGTGGGACTTCCCCGACTTCCAATGTCCTCATCTTTCAAAGCCTATGATACGGATCCCTGCCTCCCTGGTACAACAAATTTACCACGAAACCCAAGCCTCGGGGCTCCTCGCTTGCCTGGACCCTTCCAAGACCTGGTATCTGCTTTCTTATTCCTAACTGGTAGGCTTGTCCACAAAGAGGGCCTCCAAATTGTGGGAGCTTCAGCCCCACGTGCCCTGGGCCCCCAGCCCAGGAGGTTGTTAGGGCGATGCACTCAGCGCAGAGATGTGCCCATTACATAATTCGTGCGCTGTCATCTCTGGCGGGCGTTCGGATAATTACTTAATTCAGAAGCCACACGGAGAGTCTAATGCTGTGCCTGGAAGGGCCAAGTCGTGGAACCCAATCTGGGGCAGCCCTGGTTATTTTATTCTCGAAGGCTGCAGGGCTCAGGTGTCTTCAGTTCTCCACCTTCAGGGACAACACGGGGAGGACCAAGCTAGCATTCCCTGCCCCCTGCAGGTTCTCTGGGATAGGAGAGACTGAAAATACCCTGGATTTCTTAAACACCTTCCACCTGTTTCCACCCTTTGCCCCATCGTCTGGCTCACCCAGATGGTCTGATATCCACCCGGATGACGTTGAGGCCGGCAGTCCGCCGGGCAGAGGACATTGTGAGGCTGTGCCACTGACTCCCAGGCTTTCCTCCCTTCTTGAAAGACCACGACTCTGATAATTCCTCAGCTGAAAGCCCAGAGCAAAACATTTTATAGGACCACGACCACCACCAAAAAGCGTACAAGGAAATGCTAAGCCACCAGCAAGAACAGAGGAGGAGGGAGTTTTTAGAGAGGATGGGCTTGCAAAGGCAAGTTGTACTTCTGTGCTGTGACAGTTGTACTTCTAAACAGAGCTCTTCCTGTTCTGGCTGCTTGGAATATCTGTTCAGATAAGACCTGTAGGCACTGTTTGTGGCTCTCCAAGGAGGATCAACTCTGCCATCGGCTGTCATGTCTCCAGGGAATAAAGCCTGGGGGCGATGGACCCCCAGGCCCAGAGGGGTTAGCCCGACTGGTGTCTCGTGGGTGGCACCTTTCTTTTCTGTCCAGTGATACATTTACCACCACCATCCCCCCCAGGGTTAGTTTCCTTGCCATTCTGTTATTCACCCTCCCCCCCTTTGTCTTAGGAAATCTCCAGCACTGCCTCTTTTATGAGTAAAAGTGGGAAGGTGGTTGCTCTTTCTGTGGAGCTCTAAAAGCCATTTCCAGGATCTTCTTTCCAGTCCCTTGCCTCTTTGAATACCTTCTCGGCATTCACCACACCCTGCGTAGCCAGATTATTTGTGGCTGAGGCATCCCAGACTGCAGACTGCAGGGAGGGTAAGGGATTTGCCCAGGGTTATGCGGCCTGCCCAGAGCAGGCGCCACACCTTGCTCTGGGGTGGGGTGCTGCTTTCGCTTGCACCTCTCTTCTTGGCCCTGCTTGGCTGTTTGCACCTAGGGCGCAGGATGGCGTGTGGGCTCAAAAACCGTCTCGCGTGCCAGCTGCTCCAGAGCCTCTGTAGCAGTGGAGGTGCTTCCTGTTGCCCCTTCGTTGACCTTGACCTTGATTGAGATCTGGATCATCCAAGAACTTGAGGTCTTCAGTGCCTTCCCCGGGCTCTGGCAAAGGCTTTTCTCTGCCCTGGTGAGGTTTTTGGTGGGAGAAGGATGTAAAAGGCAGTTTGGTGCAGAAACAGCACTGACTTGGGCTGGTGGAGACCAGATTTTGGGCATGGCTTGTCCAGCGACAAATTAGCTCATCTCACAATGGGCATCATGAACTACATCAGGGGCTATTACGAAGAGTAAATGAGGCACTATTGTAATCATGCCTAATATGTCTAGTACCGGGAGCACAGTCAGTGCCCAATCAGTGGTCACCCGGCCACCTCCGAGTCCCAGGTTCTCGAATATGGGATGCAGGAAGGAGACTAGGTCATCTTTAAGGCACTTTCCAGTGCTAGCATGGACTGATCTTATTGTTAAGAGAAGACAGAAAAATCTGTCTTCATGTGGATGGAGAGCTTCCATAGATGAGAAGAGACAGAACTTGGAACAGAAGCAAAAACCTGAGGCGTCCTGTTGGTAAAGTACTTTGTGGAGGAATCATCACTGTGTGGAACCTTGCAGGGTCTTTGTCTCCCGTGATCCCCCTTCCTTCCCCAGTGCCTCGAGCAGGCCTTGGCACGGCCTCGGCTCTACTTAGCACTTTGGTGAGTGAATGGTCGGAGAGCATATGCCTCTCTCTGTAGGTGGAGGAGACCCCAGCTTCAGTGGTGGGCCACCGAGGCGGAATGAGAACTGGGGAGTAGTGGAGAGCGGACCCTTCATATGAAGATTTGGCTTCAACTGTAGGATGTCCCCCTGCTCTCAGATAAAACAAATAAAAACAACGGCCTGAAAAGTGGGTGCAGCATGGCTCAAACTGTGTCCTGTTTTGCAAGAATCTGGCTCAGTTTGGGAAAAAGAAAACTAAAAGCAAAACTGGGAGAGGGGCTTTTGAGAAAGGCCCACTTAGTTTAGGAAACATGGGCATCGTAATTTTAGAGGGACTTAAGACACTTTCCCAGTAAAGCCTCTGAGAAGAGCAGGAAGACATTTGTTTGAATTGGTTTAACTCCGTGGGTTTCCCCAACTAATTGGGTAATGGAACTCTTTTCTACAAACTGTTTTCTACACTGTCTGTTAACATCTTAGGGCTCTAGAACTCGGCAAAATACATCTCAGGGAAATGCCAACCCAGGTGAACGTGGATTATGTTGCACATCGTGCGGTTTATTTACGACACGCTAACAACTATTTGCAAAGCCAGGTTGTGGTCCTCTGAAACATCTCCTTCTGGGCAGCCAGTTCAGATTTGAGAGGCACATCCTCAGTGCCGTAAGGAGCCTCTGAACCAGCCTTCCACCTGAGATGGAGACCAAGCAGGTGCCAGCTTGCTTATTAACCCAGCTTAGCACAGGAATATTTCCCTCTTTCTCATGCCTGATCTTACTGAACACATGGAAGTTTTGAATGTTTCCTTTATTTGCCTTTATTGTGCTATATCAATACAGCACAGAGGTCCTGGTAGACGAGCCATATGGGAGTCCCTTTGCCTTTCAACTGGACCATTGTTTGAACTGAGGATGTATCATATTAAGCATATTTGACTTCATACCTTTAATGCTGTGAGGTTTCCTAATGGACTAATGAAGAGGTGCTTTTATAGGAAAGGGGCATTCTGGGAGTGCATTGGCCAACCTCGAGGCTACCAGTTTCCTCAACTTCACGGCTGTAAATATTGCTCAATTAACCTTTGCAAAAAGAAAGCTCCCACTTCAACCGAGAGTGGTTTGTTCTGAAATTGCAAAAGACTGAAGACACTTTTTGTTTTGTTACTCAGTTTGTCTTGAGAGCCCAGGAATTAAACTTAGGAGTCCACCTTATGGTCCCCAGAGCAGTAGCTGGGGGGAGGCAACGTCTTTGGTACCTTCCCAAAGCAGGTGTTTGCAGCTAAATCACAACCGAGCCTGTGTCCTTTTCACATGTATTTAGTTGAATTTATCAGGATAGATTTTATACTTGATGCGCTCTGCAAACTTTTATTGAGCAATTTTTTTTTATTAAAGTGTCTGAAATCAGCTGGGTCTTTTGGAACACTGAATGGAGAAATACTAAGGACTCTATTTCATTGTTGAGGAGGCTGCATTATGACTTAAGTAGCTCAATTATCTGGCATCTTCGAGAAATCGCTTCCACGTAAGTGGCTTCTGCTGATAGCGCAGTGCCTTGTATGTCTAGAAACTCGACAAATGTTTGTTGAATGTGGTTGAATGAACCCAATGAAACATCCCTGCATGTGCCAGACTGTTTAAAAAAGATGATAAGTATTTTGATTGATAACTTTCTCAAGTAAATTCTACACATTTTTGCCTTCTGAGACATAAATCCACTGACTCTGAATTCGCCTTTTTCATGATAAGTTGAGGCCGTCACTTTGCCGAGGACATACGCTACTGTGCCATCCTATAATATCATGTTATCACCAAGTCTGCGGCCACCTTTACTACCTCCTAGGTTTTCCTTTAAAAGCTTTGTGTCCTCTGATCTTCTAAGCTTCCTTCAAATACCGGTAATGGAACACATGCTTTGGTGTCAGGCACGTCAGACTTAAAATCAAGACCCTCCCATTTTCTACCTGCAGAGTATGATCAGGTTTCCTCACCTCATTGGGTACCAGCTTCCTCACCCGTGAGATGGAGGGTCTGTGCTTGGCCCAATGGCATTCCTAGTACGTGAGGCTAACTAATGCATAGGACGTCACTCCTAG